>JAEAOA010000675.1:4075000-4314165 GCA_016746295.1 Potamilus streckersoni
ATTTAACAAACTGTTAAAATTATAACGCATTGGGCCACAATCTTGTGGACATGAAGCATACATACATACATACATACATACATACATACATACATACATACATACATACATACATGCATGCATGCATGCATGCATGCATGCATGCATGCATGCATGCATGCATGCATGCATGCATACATACATACATACATACATACATACATACATACATACATACATACATACATACATACATACATACATACATACATACATACATACATACATGCATGCATGCCTGCAAGCATGCATGCATACATACATCCGTACATACCTACCTACCTACCTACCTACCTACCTACCTACCTACCTACCTACCTACCTGCATGCATACGTGCATACATACATACATACATACATACATACATACATACATACATACATACATACATACATACATACATACATACATACATACATACATACATACATACATACATACATACATACATACATACATACATACATACACATACATACATACTTTCATGCATACATACAGGGATACGTCTACGTATATAATGGTGTCTTTGCACGTTGGTATAAATTTTACCTTTGATTTTCATGACTATATTAAAGTTTCTTCTACAACACGTTACCCGATTATAATACAAAAGGAGAACTACTACCTTGTGAAATCGTCAATTACTAATTTCAATCTTATCTAGTAGCATGCTGTCCACAGCTAGAGTTCTCAAAATACATGCGAGCAGTTTGGCAAACTTTTACCTTCAGAAAAGCTGAATAACTTTTGTTTGTCAAATTATGTACTTATGTACAAATTATCCGTGCTTTCCAACTTTTCTTTCTGTAGTTGCATTTTTTGATCTTTCGGTGTATCATTTTGTCGTCGTTGCACACGTGTTACATACAGCGCTCGGTTTTCGATGGCATCCTCTCAAATTGCTGTAAGCTTATGAGTAATTGTATGTCTGGTGCGTGAAGTAGGAAATTCATTTAGTATTTAGTATTGACGCATAATCTCTGCTACGTCCTTATTCAAACACGAAAGGTTTCTATGATATGTCTTACCGTTCACTTCACATTTATGTGAATCATTACTGACTTCTCTTATACAGACGGTCATGGGGCCTCTCCTACAATGGATATAGTAGCATCGATTTCGTGAGTATCAGTGATAACCCTTCGTTTGTTTTGATTAGGTGAAGGTATGCCGTCTTCTAATGTTATGTATATTTAATATTGTTACGTGACAAAGGCTCATACTCAGTAACAAAGAAAGAAGTGAAAGCCAACAAGCTTAGTATATTTTAAGAATACAATTTATTTCCATAGACAATAATGTAAACATTGGTAAATAGGACTTTAAGTTTGTGAATATAATCCAATATTTGATCATAAGAGTGAAAACACAAGTCCTATCACTTTGCCTAAAGGTACACATTGCAATAGTTGAGTCCAACACGCTCTTGGCCATTTCAAAGTTTCAGCAACTTTTTTAAAATAGATAAAATATTTGTCTTCTTCCTTTTCACTAAAAGGGGGAACTAGCCTGATATTTTTGTAATATTAAAACTTTAATCTGTATGTGAATTGGAATAGTGCTTGCCACTTGCCAGCTCAAATTCTTTCATTCTAAGTTGAAATTCCCTTTTATTCTTCTCTCTTTGCATCTGTCTGTCTATTCTTCTCCCTTTCCTGTCTCTCTTTCTCCCTCTCTTGTCTCTCCCTCTTTCCCCCTCTTCCGTGTCTCTCTCCTATTTTTAAATTACAAATGCAATTGCTTTCTTTGCATCTGCATTTGTTTTTCTTTTTCTTTCCTGTGATGCTCTAGCCTATTTAACTTGACTTCTATTTTACATTTCATTTTTATTCCCATGGCTTTTAAGCCAGCGTCTGATATAGACTCAATGACGACTAACGTCAAAACACTTTATGAAAGCCACTTTTTCCGACCAAATATTGGATCAAAATGTTTTTAATTTCTCGTTTCGTTAAGGAAGATTTTGCTTCAGAAAGATCTTACTTTCTAGCAAGTTCAAGCAACTCATCTTTCTTAAGCCTATCCAACTGAAAAGTTTCCACTTTTCAGAAAAGATTCCACTGTTTTACATTATAAACAATACTTGCTGCTTTCACTTAAATGTTTGAAAAAAATATAAAATTGTTCTTGTGATTTATAAACCGGGAGAATTTCATTTTCAAATAGAATGTTTTGAAATATTTAACCAAAATTCTTAAATCAAAGGACGAGCTACAAATTTTCTTTGTTACGTAACAACGGGTTCGTACTCAGTAACAAAGAACAGAGTGAAAGCCATCAAACGTTGTAAATGTTAACAAAATAATTTATTTCCATAGACAACAATATAAAAATTGGTGACTTACAGTTTGTGAATATAATTCAATATTTGGTCCTAAGAAGGAAAACACAAGTCATATCACTAAATAGTCCTATTAGAATCCAGGTCCAAGTTTTGACGACGAACACATATGGAAGGCGATGACGTCAGATATGGTCCAATATACGAATAACAACTCCTTACTTGAATCACAGTCTTTGTTTCCGAATAATTACAGAATAAATTTCCTTGAGTATCTTTCAGAATTGTTTTACAAAAAAGTCAGCATGTTAAGTTTGCTGGGGAATAAATTATTAAACTCAAACTTCAGACGAAGAACAAAACAGTTCTAGCAACCCCCCACCTTGTTCCTTCAAGGTGTTGAATGACTCTGCTAGAAAAATATTAAGATTGCGTTTTATTTAATCCCCATACACCATTACAAGTCTAGCGATATTTTCATGAGCTCTAATCATACACTTTTTTGATCACGTAGACCAATTTGTTTCCACTTAAGAACCAATCATGAAAAGGTTGCATACACACAGAGATCAGGCAAAGAAAAGTATGCCACTGATACTGACCAAACATTTTAACTTCCTGTTGACATTGTTGCCAGCGCAGGACAAACTAGGGCAACTAAATGACTATTCTCACATAATACTACTTTGTCGTAAATAAACATTTAGTAAAAGAAAACAGTTTCGAATCTGACAAAAACATTCAATATAATAAATGCAAGGAAATTAAAAAAAGAATTTTAAGATTTTCACAAAAACAATTTAATCACAATTAATTCATAGGTAACAATATGCACCGTTTGTTAATGTTTTGTTTCTTTTCATGCTATAGTAATGTAATATTGTATGATAGACTTAATCTTGTCCAAAATAAAACTCTTTTTCTACTTGACCGGAGTTATTGACTTTTTTAATTTCAATCATTTTTGAAACAGCTAATACATATCTAAAATATTATCTATGGGTTTGATATCAGCATTATTATTAATATAAGTAATTATGTTTATTCGGATCTGGATCTAAGTTATCGGGATTTTTTTTACAATTTACATGATGTAAAATAGATTATAATTTTAGTAACATGCTCATATTCAAAATGTGTGTGTTTGCGTGTGTGTGTTGATAATATGGATCTGTAACGTAGCTTTAACAATTTGTCAGTCATATTGTCTGCAGTGTATCAGTGGAAGCAGAGAGGGTTAACATACCACTTTGCCCGAGATCTTATTTTTGAAAAATAAAGGTTCCTACGAAGGTTAAAAAATAATTTTGATAACGTTCAATGAAAAACTTCTCTAATTGCGTTTAGCTTATCTCAGACCCTTTCTTTACGCGATGGTCACTTAGCGTTGGTTATTCATTCTCTCTGCTGCTATAAATTAAACAGCATACAGCTAGATTAGCTCGAGAGCGACTAGATGCAATTTAAAAATATTGACCTGTTCGTGATTCTGTTAAGCAACAACTACAATCACGTCAGGAATCTCAATTTGTGTTTGAAAGTTGACACAAAACAATTATTTATTGCTATCATTGGGACCACCAAGGGTCTTTTTCCAGCGTTAGAGAAAACAGCTGAAGCAACTGGAAAAATTGCAGAAATAAATAAAAAACAAAAAGATTCTTAAAGAACTTCCGACCAAAGTAGCAGCTGCTTAGCCAGTGCAAGGACCTGAAGGCACTAAAGCACTGGCTCTTGAACCAAAATCAATAGGTACTATAAGCAATGCTGAATTGATGAATAAAGTTAATGAATATACTGTTAATTCAATTAATAGCGACATTAAGAACCTACACTACAACAATTGTTTGAATTTGCTTTGTATGGTTTTAGTCAAAGAGGTAAACTAATGAAACCTCAATACACTAAAGTTATTAAAAAAACCGCGAACATGGCAAAAATCGTTATATCGCATACGTATGAATGTTGAACTAGCTAGAACTGATGATCCATTATATCATAAAATTATATCATAAAATTGATGAATCAAGAAGAGAGGAAAAAACCAAACAAAACAAGCTTATCATTATCCTCAGTTCTTAAAAATATCGTTCGTCTTAGAAAGCACGCATGTACATTTTCACTGAAATTAAGGTACAACTAGTGCCAAACATAAAATAATCATATTTGGTGAAGTATCAGGCCAACACTTGACCCTCAAAAGCATGATTCCTGGTATCCTGGTATTATGGTTTATTCTAAGTGTTTCTTAAACATATGTTAAAACGTAGACTACATGTCCATATATATATATATATATATATATATATATATATATATATATATATATATATATATATATATATATATATATATATATATATATATATATATATATATATCATTCAATACAGTTTTATCGTGGGTAACAAAAGCCACTTTTAGAACTGAAACACTTTCAGAAGGTATAAATAATTCTTTTCCTAGCAAGAATTGGTTGTTAAAATCTACGTCCTAACACTGAAATTCACAATCTTAAATTTGATAGATTCACAAACAAACAAATTCATCCGACTCATTTCAAGGATAATTTGCCCTATTCTTTTCAGGAGGTATCGAACAAATTCCAATAAAGCCATTATTACCTATTGATTACCACACTAAACGAAATGGATTGTGGAGATTGTTTTGGAACTAGACACTGAATATTTTAATGCTGGTAAGAAAACTTCAAAATGTATGTGTATGTGTATGTGTGTGTGTGTGTGTGTGTGAGAGAGAGAGAGAGAGAGAGAGAGAGAGAGAGAGAGAGAGAGAGAGAGAGAGAGAGAGAGAGAGAGAGAGAGAGAGAGAATTACAAATATGCTGCATCAAACAGAATGGGACGTGATATCCCTGGATTCTACAGAAGACTGCTTAATAACGCAAGGCATGTGATATTTATTAATTCACATTTATTCAAATTAATATTATGATATAGGATAGCGAATTTTGAATACATAACCTAATTTAATATTTCATCAATTACTTTGTGCATTATGTCAACCTTAAAATGACGTTCATTTATGGATCAGTCAGCAACTTGAAGATACTTTACCCATGTGTACTACACACGAATGATTATATGTGTGAAAGCTAGAATAAGGGTTAGCTATTGCAGACAAGGCGATGGGCGCCGTTATCCGTGGACTACGAATTACAATTCTCTAACATGTATGACAATATCATTCATTCGTATTTGAAATGTGTGTTTACGTTATGAAGAATGTTCGTGCAAAATCCAGATGGAGCACTCCCTCTCTGCTTAGTAGAAACATATATATAATTTTTGCTTCCTTTCTAATATATATATATATATATATATATATATATATATATATATATATATATATATATATATATATATATATTTATATATATATATATATATATATATATATATATATATATATATATATATATATATATATCGTTCGTTTGATCAGGGCCTGATCAGACATTCACTTTTCATCAATAATTTCCTAGAGCGTGTTCCCTGGGAAGAGCTCAGCCAAGAGTAATTTCAGATAAGGAATGATCTTCTAGCTAGACTAAGAGAAGGGAAATGTTAGTCGGAGTGTGCAACCATGGATGCATCCGTTAGGTCTTTCTTTCGACCCATGCGTTTAATATTATGAACAGAAACAGACCAGGCCAAACCAATTCAGATATCAAATTGGTTCACTGCAGTCCTTGTTCTATTGATTTCATTGGCGTCTTGACAAATACATTTAAAGCTGATGTAATCATCTGTAGCTCCGTATCGGGAATATATATTCCTTCTTTAAAATTAAAATTGCATTGTATGTATACGAAATGCGAATGATTAGAAAATATCACCCAACTCGCGTTCTATATCAAAAGCTCTTTTGTGATTTTGACAAAGAATTAGCCAGCTAAAGTCATGTTTCATGCTTAATTATGTGACAAATATGATCGTAATTAAAACCCCTAATATTAGATATTGAAACAATAATACAAGTTAATCCAGACTGGAAAATTATTTCCACTTGCTAGAATACATTTGTTCTTCTTTCATATTTCATTTCTTTTCTTCAGCACTGCTAAAACATCATGTGCATTTATCATCTTTCCATTATTTATTTGATCAATATCATCTTTCTAGAAACTTTGTAAATTAATATTTTAGGTTTAAAAGAATCTATCACTTACATTCTCTTCCAGACGTCGGGTTACATCAGAGTCTTCCCTATGATGCCTCTTAAGCGACTGGATTAGAGGACCTAGTCACCAAGGTTGGCAAAGAGGCCGTGGAAGCCTTACGTTGGAATTGGGGAAAGAAACGATCAATGGGAAAGCTAATCTGTTTCGGGCTGAGTCAGAACACCACAGCACGCGTAGTCTTGGAGAGCATGAAGAACCTATAAGAACATATCACCCGTGATAGAAGGGAATTTTTTATGGTATGGGGTTTATACAAAATATTTGAAGGATTTTAAACATGTTACCTCTACCTGTGGTTTTGTATGCATTTCGCAGATTTTCGTTTTACATATTCTAATTTTCAATACTTGATTAATATGTTTTTCAATATAGATTCTTCCCACATACAAGTCTGAATCGTCCTTGGCTCACGCAATTCACAGGATGGAACGATAGGGTCCGAAAATGGGATAAGGCATTTCTACCTCCAAATAAGAGGGGCAAAAGTTAAAGCGTTTGATGGAGAAAATAAATGTGAACCAAATTTACATTTGCAAAGTTATAATTTTATTGATTTAAATTATTGAAAAATATAATCTGAAATATTATCAGTAGAAAGAAATATTTTTGCGTGATTGATGTTTGCATTATGGATGGTATGAAATTAAAGAAATTGCATTGTTGAAAGCATGAGTTTCATTTCAAAAAGCATCAGTATACTGGTTGCTCTAAACAGCATGTTGGACAGTACATGATGGGATCCTGTACATTACATGACTAGATGTTGGTGAGTGCGAATGGACGTTTTAAACATTACTTTTTCCCGTGTTGCTCTACAGTCTCAGCCAAAAACATTGATAAGGAAAAGGGATTGAATTGCATTGTGTTTTCCCTGGTCGTCTTACAGACACATAATAGCAATCAACTTACAGTCGTATTTATCATTAGGTTTCTAGTCAAAGGCAATTATAATCATTATCCCATAAACAATTATAGCCCTAACTTTGATTTCCCGTTTGAGGCCATTAAGTAATTTTATATATTTTCCATACGCTAAACATTTGCTAACATTAATTTACTTTTTATACTGATTATATCGTTTCACTTTAAACTTTTGTCAGTAAATCAACAAAAACTATTCCAATAAAATATTGTACGACTTCGGACGAAGTGAGCAGGAGAGAGGATGAACCCTACAACTTTATAGAGACCTAATTTTTGAAAATTAAGGGTTCATACGAAGGCTGAGAAAAAAAAAACGTTTTCACTATTTAGGCAAAGAGAGGTTGAAGCCTAAAACATTATAGAGATTTTATTTTTGAAAATTAATGGTTTCTGCGATGGCTGAGAAAAAACATTTTTGCCTTAATAGTAAAAACTTTCACTAACTAACCAGATTATTTGCTCGATTTATTCCCGATATGGTCACTACGAGTATGTACTTCAGCCTCTCTACTGCTATGAATTAACCAAAGATATTGTCTAAACCTACATGATACCTTGAACTAGGTTCATGTAAATTTATCGTTATAAATCCGAAAGGGACAGCTTGAGTTCTAGGAAAGAAATTGTTAAATTTAATCATATCCATGTCCCCTGAACACAAAGTATAATACATATTTGCAAAGTATAATTATCTATGCTATTAAACACAACCAAAATATTACAGTTATCTCTGATTACCTTAGGTATCTGCGTGTCTCTGAGTAACATAGATCACGTCAGTATTTTTATGTCTTCCTCGAGAAAATATTCTAGCTGGATTGGATTGTTTGTCAAGCATCACATCATCGTACACTACGAGATTATTAATGAATCCATCTAAGTCATCTACGGATGGAGCTTCATCAATATCCGTAATAAAATCAATGATATCATTTTTGTCCAGTGATTTTGCATTTTGATTAGAATGGTTAAGTATTTCGTAACATCGTTGATTATCTACAGATGGCGCTATCAAGTACAACTTATTCCACTTGAGCCATCGCATTATCAGATTAAGCAATAATTGCGTCTTACCAGATCCAGATGGACCTATTAAAATCATTCTGATAGATTTAGGATGGTGCCTTACTGGCTCTTGTTTTCTTGTCGCAGAAAAGTCAATTATATCCATATAATAATGATATGAGTTTATATTGTGTTCGATGTAGAGCAACAACCCCCACATACCAACAAAAAATAAGAGACGCACACTCACAGCCAAGTATGCAAAATGTGGTACAAGCAAATATAAATTTATTTCCGCGTCGCGTGGTGGTGATATAGCCGCTTTGTTAGGGAAATTGCCAGGAGCTCCATGGGCAAAATGCCATGGTGAGAAACATCTTCCCGGATATAATTATTGTGGTCCTGGAACTCGTCTCGATATCAGACTCGATAACCAAGATTAACCAAGACTAGGAGAGTATCCAGTAAATACGATCGATCAAGCGTGTCACATTCATGACGTTGCTTATAAAAATCCTGATTTGCAACAATGGCATCTCGCAGATGTGAAATGGATTCACGCGTTAAATTCTAAACATAATAAATCTCTCAGAGAATCTCTCTCCCTAGTTTCCAAATAAAATCTGCTATGAAAGGTAAAATAATGATAGGGGCTGGTAATTAATCAACTGATTATTACAATGGAATCTGTTTATTATTCCCCGAGAGGGTATTGGCGAGGTAAGGCAGCGATTAGCAAACTTGCCGTTTCAGCAAAAGTTTCGCGTGATGTTGCTGCATCATGGTTAGGACGACATGCAATATGGCAAATCTTTCTAAATCCACCTAAAAAATTAAATACGCACATTTCGATGTCACTGTTCCTAATGAAGTTCATCAAGCGGATATCATGTTTTTGCCACACGATACCATTAAAACAGGTAGACGTCAACACACATACAGATATGTGTTAACTGTAGTTGACGTTGCGAGCAGATATAAAGAAGCGGAGCAGCTATCAACAAAGACAGCATCTGAAGTTCGATCTGCGTTCGAACGAATTTATCAGCGAGGACCATTACAATGGCCAAAACTACTACAGGTTGATCCTGGCAAAGACCATTTTAGTGCAGTATCATCGTTGATGAACAAGTACAACGTTAAAATAAGACAAGGTCACACGGAGAGTCATCGTGATCAGGCAATCGTTGAAAGATTCAATCGAACACTTGCTAAGCGGTTATTCGGGTATCAATATGCAAAGGAAATATCCCTGAACAAAGTTCAGGCAGATACAAGATCTCGTGAATGGGTTGCGAGGTTACCGACTGTGATAGCTGCGCTGAATAAGGAATTTACTCGTGCAACTTCTATGAAACCGCCTGATGCGCTCACAAAAATATATACCGATAAAAAGTAAATCTATTTCTCAACCAGTACTAGGCAATGTTACGGTTAGATATTTATACGAACCTGGCGAACTCGAAGGAGGCAGAAAAAGGGACACTGATCCTATTTGGAGTGTGACCACACACAAAATATCCAGCGTGGTAAGGTTTACAGGTAGACCTGCAATTTACAGATTAGACTCAACTGCTCCTCAGAGTGGATTTGTAAGCGAACAATTACAAATAATTCCTGAGGATATTCAATTACCACCGAGTACACTTTTATAAACTTGCAGCTCCTCGACGTCGATTACACTCCAAACAGGTCAGCATTACATTTTCGCGCGTGTGACCAAGACAAATATTAATTCTATCAATGGTAAATTGTCTTGGGTTATTGCTCGAATACTGCCAAAACATTATGGCGTTACAATTTGCGTAATGATTATTTTGTCGTTGTTTTACCATCATAATAATATCCACAACTATATCAAACGTGCGATTATTTTTTTTGTCACACTGCTTATAGCTGACTAAATTTTTATTAACTTCGACATTATTAGTGATTTCTTCGGTTATTACGCAATCCATGATAACTCATTTCAGTTGTGATATTTTTCTAACTTTAGATAATGTGAGATTTGACCACTCAGTAAGATCATCGACGATCCAAACTTTAGTATCAGTGATAGTCAATCCCTGCGAAGAATGAATCGCTATTGCGTACCCTAACGTCCATGTCGATTTATCCATGTTTATCGCGCTCTTGACAACATTAACAGTGACATGGACAATAGAATTTAACACAAGATTTTGTACTCCTCCACCAGTAATCTCAACATCAACATTTTGTTGTCTAGTATCTGCTGGGCGATGACACAACGGTACAGGTAACTTTGGGAATTTTTCTGTGTAACGCATATAATTTCTTGTGTAGTTCGTCACGAACTTTTTTTCTACTGGCAAATATCAAATCAGCAGGTTTCCATAGGGTCCAAAATCATTCATGGATGTTTCTCGAATTATCTCACGCATTACTTCACATTGTATTTATCTGGTTGTAGTCGTATCAATTTTTTAAATTCTTACAGCTACTCATCAATAGCTCTATGATAATCAGATATTTCTTCGTAATAATCTACAAATTTGTTCAGCCACTCATGTGGAGACTGCCCAACAAAGGGTGGTGGTTGACCATGATCGTCACACATAATCACATCAGTATTCTTTAGTAACAGCGAATAAAGAAATATTTGTAATACCTCCAGAGACACCGTGCATCTCTCGTCCCATATGATAATTTTAGGTATATATTTTTCACCCATTCGTGATGGGGTCCATGTATCTCCGCACCATCTAAAGAAACTATGATATGTACACGATTTTACACTTCGTTGCTTTGTTTACCTGGCGAGCTTGTGAGTTGGTGTCAAAACAATCATACCTAAACTCATGAATAAGTTAATCGCGCGTGTTGTTTTACCTGAACCTCCATACCCATTTAGGTAAACGGTCTTATGTCTAGATACAGGATCATACACGGATGGTGCAGATGATTTTAATACTTGATTATTTCTGTAATATATGTCCTCATTCTTAACATCGGCAGATTCACAATAACTAAGTATATTATTTTGTTTTATCCTCCACGTTCCCCATTCACCATTACTGATATTTAAAGAATCTTTATATTTTATGTGCACATAAAATGAGTCTGTCGCAACTCTAACAGAGTAACGAGGAAATCTGTTTATCATTGATAATAGATTTATCAGATTTATCGAAACATAAGCTAGCATCGAAGATCTTAGATGAGTAAACTGCGGTGACCTGCCATCAGTATAGTTCACAATGGTACCTAGTTTTGTTTTGTCTGATAAATAAGCATTACATCGGTTTATAAATGTGTTTTTCTCCATCGTATCAGCGATTATAAAATCAGTTCTGCATAGTTTATTATAAATCTTGTGCAGGTTCGTTTATGATCATGTGGTCCTCCTTGCGTAAACTTACCGATTATTTTTCTGCCGAGATCTTTTGCAAGTTTCTCATCGTGTTTAGCAGGTTCTGGCAACCAAACTTGTTTCTGCACGCGATATGATATAATAGCTTCAGATACTTTCGATGATACTAAAATTTCAACATCAAGCATATAACACAATATCACTATTGGAACCCAAAATTTTCAGAAACATGTTTCCAAACAACGCATAAACAATCGGATGAAGACCTTCTCTAAGCTCGAATGATTCTACATAAGCAAATTCTGCTAAGTCAAACTCTGGTAAGGGTCCGTTTATCGCAACTCTGGCCATGTCATGTCATGTGTTGGATGTCCAAAACTATTAAAGTATTTAGAACACTCTCCATATCCAAGAAAACTCCCAGGATAACACGATACAAAAAATATCAACTGAGATAACGTCGTTGTAATTATATTTAGTATTCCACAATCAACCGTGTCTGTATTCGATACAACTTCTCACGACATCTTCAAGAAATTCTAATATTGTCGGTTTCCAAGAGTTTTTCTCCTGAGCGAAATGAGCAGCAACTGATGGTACGGTAAAACAATTACTTAGTAATTGTCTAACTTTGACATCGTCATAAGTATATTTCTGCGCAAGTTTTTCCATTTCTTTATAAAGAGATTCTGTACGATAAATATCACCATTAAATCGTACAAAATGATCATAATGATCACATTCAGAACTCGGAAACAACCACACAGAATCAGGGTCACGTTTGCTAATATCACCGATGGTATCGAATACATTATCGTGGTAAAATTTAACCATTTTTCTCGTGGAAATACAGTGACAGCATTAGTCCATGCATGAGCGTTATGATCAATGATTGTTATAGGGTTTCAACTTTTTTTAGATAGTTTGGTTTGTACAAAGTCTCTCCGGTTAATGTCTTCACTGCTGCTGGAAATCTTAATAACTTTTCTAGCTCAGCAACGTCTCTGATGGACGCTCCAGTGTTTTTAACTTTTTGAGACCACATATTTATTTCTTACGCCTTAAATCTAATAAACCGTTTCCCCGTATCGCGTTTGTGAAGTGTTCTATAACTCACTCTGCTAATCAGTTTATTCTTGACGAAGTCAAGGATGACAGTTTCATTTTCTTGAGATCCTTTACGTTAGGTTTATCATTTAACGGATAGAGCGCGTACACAACAGCAGTTACTGGATAAGATCGCTCATAATACCGCTTGTCTATTCCAGTCAGTATGCCTGGTTTTGGAATTTGCACCGAGGATAATATTATTGCCTGACTTCTGGACGGATTCGCGCTTGTCTCGGATGATCCAAATATCATCCTCTGTATTTACAATAAATTTTACTAAAAAAATATATTTCCGAACATCGATGTAGTCAATGATCTCTCTGGCTCGTTTGTCATTCATCACATAGATATCATTTCCAATCCTGAATGAAGACCACACATGAACTTCATCATCGTGGCGGAACTCTTTCTTGGCTTCACGGATGCGTTTAGTTATATCCGCATTCGTTAAAGCTAGATCTTGCATCGAGAAACTAAATTTGTGTAGTCTGTCAAGATCAAATCTAGCAGCGGCAGGCTCAATTGCGTATTAATTCCTGCATAATATAATTAAGACAAATATGTATCTAAATTAAAGTATTAATAAGTATGATATATGATTCAACCAAATCACAATTTCAGCTAGATTAAGATTGGTTACACGTCTCCGTTATCACATGCAATGCGTTAGAAACGAGAGTCTCGGACCTAAACCGTGTATACAATGTGGTGTTGGTGTGCGAGGAAAGAGGTACTTTTGTGCGCAATGTGGTGGTAAAAGATAGAGGGAGTTAAAAAGATATTACGATAAAAATATAAATCAGTTTTTATTTTGTTTGATTTTTATCAAATTTGTTATCTTGTACGCTATTTGTCAGGCATTTTTGTCGATTTTATCATTGTTGTTTGTTAAGTTTGCTCGTTTTCCTTGGGTCAAATCCCATGAATGTTAACGGGAATTAACATTAAGTTTTACATTGTTGACCAAATACTAGTTTTTGCAGTTTTTTCGTAATTCGCTTATAAAAATCTACACAATACGAGCAAAAGAACTGGAAAGTACCAGTATTTCATCAACAAAATTAAAACTTAATATTAATTCCAGTTAACATCCCTGGGGTCTTTACCCAACGAAAACGATCAAACTCAACGAAAATCTTTGTTCACACTTCACGTATGATCAGATATAATAAATTCTTTGATGGAGAATAACTATATACACATATGATTGATAACATAGTAATGTTTTACAAACCTACCAGTGGTCTCTTCAATGCTAATTTGGCAACTCATTCCCTTCTGATAAAATTATACATTAACCATTGTTTATATAAAATCCGCTTACAGCATTCTTTGTATTTACATAAAATCCGCATGCAGGATTCACAGAGTGCATAGTCAATAGTAATTGGCTACCTAAGCTCGCTGTATAATTAAATCCGTAATATCGATTTTATCGTAGTACGAACAGAGAATTATTCGCTGTATGCATTTCACAATGAAAATGTGGCTTCTGTTTAAGAGAAATTGGCTATATAATAAATAACTTATTGTGTGCGACTCTATCTTGATAAATATATATAGTGCTTGTCAATTCGATAAACATGTGGGGGGCTGTGTGTATTTTGCGTATATTATACGTGAATATACTACATAGCGGCAGCAGTCTGTACTACGCAAACCTTGTTGCCAATTGCGCATGTGTAAATCTATTTTAAGAACACATAACATCCGCTTGACTAATCAAATGGCTTATACGCATGGATTCAATATTATTCGTGTTATGCAGAATCATAAATATTTTTTGGAAACTAGAAAAATAAAATACCAGAAACTGTTCTTTTTGTTACTTTTAGGACTACTGTGGTCTAGGTAAGTATCTATTAACTAATTTTTCTTAAACATATAAGGGTGTCCGTAGCTCGATTTGTAATGTGTGGCAGCTATGACCCTGCCGGTCATGGATCTAACCCTGTGAATGACAATGTCTACGGGAGGCGATTTTACGCCAAAAGATATAATTGGTGATGAGCCCCCTATCTTCATGTGCGCACACCTACCCACTATGTCAACACATGGTAGGTTGACTTTGTCAATCACCCATTGGTTGATCATTGGAGGTGGGTGTGCAAATGTGAAGATGCCATTTGTTCATATCATATCATCATCATCAACATTATATGTTATGTGTTTATGCCGTCTTGTATCGTCCAAAATACGCGGGAACTGATATGAGATCGTGATCTGCTAATTGGTACATCAGCCTTTGAGATTCTAGAGTTTCGAATTCTTGCAAGGTATATCTAATTGGTCACTAAGTAAGACATACACGTATATAAACAACCCTTTGAGTTTCTAGTGTTTCGGTTTCGGATGTCCTAGGAACTTGTAGGAGTATACAAGTGCACATGCGCAGACAAAACCCTTTAAGTTTCTAGAGTTTCGGTTTCGTACGTCCTAGGAACTTGTAGGGGTACACATACGCAGACAAAACCCTCTGAGCCTCTAAAGTTTCGATTTCGGATATTTATGGGTTCTGGTGGGGTAAATGTCTGAACAGGAACCTAATTAGGTTAATGTGATAAACCAAGGACCGGTAGATCGAGTGTCAGTTTGTGCTACTATTTTGCTAATTTTTATATTAAATATATATATATATATATATATATATATATATATATATATATATATATATATATATATATATATATATATATATATATATATATATATATTATATATATTATATATATAATGAATACTGAAAATATAAATGCCATTGTCTCTGCTATTAAAAAATTACAACATAACGGTATTAATGTATCTGACAATCTTAATAATGACAAACTTATATGTGATTTTAACTCATTACAACAACTCAGAAACCAAAACAATTAATTTACGCTATCGTCCGATTACAAATTTATGAAGGAAATACAAGAGAGAATGTTAAAGTCATTGGCAACAGTCACTGATAATCAGGTAAAATTTTTTGTGCCTCTTTCAAACGCTATTGACAAAATCAAGTTAGAATTATCTCATGAATACGCACAGAAAAAGATGATGAATTTTCGGATAAGACAGTTAAGGGAATATTGTGAAAGCACGAGTGAAAATGAAAATGATAATGAGGGGCCATTAACTGTTATAATTGCTAAACCAAACCCTTGGGAAAACTAATGCATATTCTACCTAAGTATATATATATATATATATATATATATATATATATATATATATATATATATATATATATATATATATATATATATATATATATATATATTGTAACTTTGTTGTATACGGACCAACCATTATATATTAAGTACCATAGGCAAGTACCATGCATAAAGATATTTTTTTGTTTCGCATTTTGACGCATTACGATCTCACATACAGATTTATATTTATCTCTTCATTTCTTGTGTCCAAGATGTGTTTATTTTGGTCTGTAAGTTTAAAGGGTATTCTTGATAATAACGGATTATGAACACGCAAGTATATGAGATTGATAGGTTCTGATACAATAAGATATCCGGGCGGATCGCGCGATGAAAATGTGTAAAATATGTACCCTTGCTCGGCCTGGCTAGACTTTGAAAGATCTATCTGAAAACGACCCCACAACGTCACAAACGAGATTGACAGCGATTGGTGTTGTTATGTTTACAATGCCTTGTGATATGTGTCTTCCGGCACCAAACAGGTTGTTATTGTTTTATTATAGACGGTGGTTGGGCTATTTTTCTCCAGTATTCTTTTACTCCCCGATAGTAATCTTCATAAAAGATAATTTATGATTTCTTCATTTTAGCGTTATTTAGAACTGTTATAATACATGTTCGTAAATTATTCATTGTATAAAAATTAAGAAACAATTGCTTAAGTTCTGGAGTTTTGTAAGGATTATTGAGTGTTGTCACAGCGTTATAATACTTCGAGTAGGATACCATTTAAATGTTTTATTGGCTCAATTATTTGCTGCTTTACATATTGATCATAATGCTGTGATAATGAAGTAAGTAATTGTTTTAAATCATTAAACTGTTTATCGTATTCAGGTTTAAAAGCATCTAAAAATTCTTTAAAAAATTCTTCCTCAACAATGTCTTTAGTACACCCTGGCATCTTGGGGTCTACGATAACATTAAATGCTGATCTTGTTATCTGTGGGATCCTATTACCGTCAAAATCGGTAAAGTAATGATCATTATTGATTGGATCAAATTCAAATTTTATATAATGCTATGAATTTGTTTTTCAATATTCTGGATCCTAAATGAATTTTTCTTCACTTATTTTAAACTTATTTTTAGTTGGTTCTGAAACTCCATTATAAACCGGTGTGACTTCAGGCCATCCTAACACTATCTGATCGAACTCTAATAGATATTTACAAGATAATCAGGGGAATTTATTTCAATCACCACTGATAGTGTTGGTTCGTAAACAGTTATAGCTATTTTCGATTCTTTTTCTGTGATAGATTTTATTCTGCGTTGAAACTCTTCATTAATCTGTTCTATCTGATAAGTGGCCGTTGAAATTCCAACAACTTGCTAATCAGGTTTTCCATTCGGTTATTCTTAATCGCAAATACCAGTGAATTATTTGCTAGTAATCCACCGAATGGTTTTGACCTGATATTTGGCCAGCTATTGTAAACGCGCAGTTGAGCCAATGCAATTTATTTTGCTGAAATTGCAGTTGGAAAGTTAACGCTAAATTCAGGACAAGTCGAACTTACTGATATCATAGTAGTTTTTGATGGCGTCGTATTAGTGACTATCTATTGCAATAATTCCTTTGACGATGTCAAGGACTCTGACATTATTGTTATCTTTATTATTTAATTTTCCATCTTTCCGCTATTGTCTCTAGAGAATGCATTGTTTTCTGTTACAAATGCTTCATAATATGTTTTCATTATCGTAACGAACTCCTCATCAGATATTTTACCATCACTGAGGTACAAGGAAAGATGCGAGCATAATTTAGTATAGGTGGCTGTTGCTGTGTGTAATTACAACATATACTCGCGTAATATTTCGCTCGCACATGTAGATATTTTCTTAGCGATAATATTGAAAATACCTGCACATGTTGTCGTAGAAACGACAGTCGTTAAAACCACAGGAGCTGTCATGGTTATCGTTGATAATAATAATCCGGTTCCAGCAACAACAGCAGAAACCGAGTAAACGACTATATCAATAACAGCCAGGCGTCTGCGATATTTTTTTACTTTCAATATGTAATCCTCAATGATATTTTTTAGTTCAGTCTGACGCCTGATTATATCTGTGACGTTGAACGTCAATGAGTGACTCTGTCATTTGATTCATTATACGTAATGACTTTGTCATTTAATTAAGTAATAAAATGGGAGCTTTAGTTAAAATTCCAGACATCACCAGTAATTAGCGGAGGACAAACATCTATCCGATGATTCCAACGTGAACATTTCTTCAGAACCTTTATCCAACATTACAGATACAGTACAGTTTTAGACAATTTATTAGCTAATGGAGCTGTGGTAAGCATATTAAATTCTACAACGCTAAACACAAACATCCTATATATAACAGCGACCTCCGTGGTGTGTTTGATGGTTTTATTTCGTCGTGTCCATGTAGCTGAGCCTGATCCAACGACGTACACAATGTTGATGATCTGTTTGTGATGAATTTTAATAAGATTTGTTTTTTCAATGATATCGGGAATTCCACTAATAAGATCGTTTAGTTTCGTGTTTATGTCAACGAGTTTTATGAAAACGGTTGGTGAACTTCCAAAAAATTCATTAATGGATCTGTTTATGTTTCTACAAAAACTTAGAAACGTTTGGATGTGATTGGTAAAATCAGTTTTTATCGTTGTTATTTGCTGTCAATTGATCGCTATTGCTATCGTATTGTTTTGTTGTTGCATCGATATCTGCGGTTGGGTTTCCGTGATAAGTAATTTTGTTTCCTGACATTATGATATCACCAGATAATACGTCGCCGATTTTCTTAACATAGTCATTAAAAGACTTACCGGAATCCCGTATTTTGCCTTGATCAGCGAAAGTAACGATATTATTAGTAACCGCGGTAGGAATTAAGTACATCGGACAGTTATATGTTGCTCGTTTTTAATCGTCTTTGTTTTTCTTGAAAAACGACAACTTCATTTTGTTCCACACTCGTGATATTTAATCATCGAGTTCATTTCTAAGCCGATCAAGAGTTGTGTATTTAGATAAGTCGACGGTCTTATCTTTCTTCTGAGATCTTCTATTAATATCAACCATTTTGTTTACTAGTGTCTGTCCAAATGCGACATCGTGGTATACTCATGCACGACTTTATGAGGTGGCATTCCTTTCGGCGCCTTGGATACTGCATCAAGTATATTAAGTACTTCTCGACCACATATTTTAGGATCAGTTAATGTTTGAGTTCGTAACGTTGAATACCAGATCGGAGCAATTTTATTGCTGACATAATGAAGAAACTCCTCTGGTGGCACCATACCATACGAATCGAAATAGACAATTCCACGTAGATCAATTGCATATCACACCCAATGCGTGCCAGGTCCAGAGTTTTGTATTAATACTAATAATATCAGTTTCAACATTGTTAGCTTGTTTTGGTAATTGATCGCGCATAAAAACTCCTCTGAAGTTTTTTATATTTAGTCGCTTAGCTGCATCGAGTAAATCAAAATTTGATAGTGGAACTATCATCGAACTGTTCCTAGTCTTAGACCCTTTCAGTACCACGAAGGCGGGGTCCCTGGGAGTCTTAAACTTTTTCCGTACCACGAGGGAGGAGTTTCCGGAAGTCTTAGACCTTTTCCCTTTTTTTTGAGTCCCTGTCCGGTTACCTTCTTTAACGCCATTCCAGCAGCGCTTCCAACAGCGCCTAACGCAGCTGCTTTTGCAACAGCTGGGGATGCAGCGGCTATTAATGCTGATATTACTGCGAGAAGTGGAAATATACCAACGATTTTGCGATGTCTTTAATAACCGCTGCAGAAAGATTAAGTCATATCCCAGTCTTTGATCGCTTGGCTTCATTGAAGTGATTATACTGACGATCGGTCAACGATAGCTTATTCCGAACACCCGTGAGTTGTTCTCGCTTTAGTGATATTTTTACTGCACAATTATTTTTTGATGATGATTGTAGTTTTTTTTTTTAAACCTGACCATGAGTCAGATTCACATTAACGTGATGATATGTCATTATTAATATTATGAGCGATCTAATTGCATATTTTCCACTGAGGCATCAACGACTCTCATTCGTCCACCTGCACCTTCGAGTAACATTGATTTATCGCTGAGTATAACTGCGATTGCTCTGTAATTTGCAATAGCTCCTCTATTCACATGAGCTTGAAATTTTATGTCAACAATGCACTGTCAAAGCAAATTAAGATGTTTCAGCGAAAAAAAATAAATCGGATACAGCGTTGTACAATCCCGCTAAGATATCTGTAAACCGGTATCAGCAATTTCATCACACCCCATGAACGACATTAAGCGATGATACGCAACACTGTTTTGATCAAAATTTAATAATATATCCTCTGATGGTTTTTGATGTCCATTTATTCTTAGCGAAACCTCAGTAACACCAAGTCTATCAAATGTTATAATATTACGTATTTGTGAGTTTACTCGTGCAGCATCTTGAAATGCAATAAATATATGCCTTGGTGCAGAGACACCTTTCTGTGATGCTATTTGCCATGTGAATAAACCATTAATGTTACTTCGGAAAGCATCTGTGGTCATAGTCAACCATGACATCACTGATTTACCAACTTGATCCATGAAAGAGAATAACCATTGTTCTTTGGTAATCGATGGAATCATCCACAGCGAAAGTTTGGTTAGTATAACTTTAACATGAAATGCCCTAGTTGCAAGATGATTAACTCCCTCGGCGTGCTATATTGCATCATCGGTACCTTTTTGTACGAGTACAACTGTATGTTTAGCTCCAAAAATAATAGAAAGTTGTAGGGTTCAGCCTCTCTTTGCATTAGTAGTTAAAACTTTTTTTCAGCATTCGTAGGAACCTTTAATTTTCAAAACTAAGGTCTCTAGAAAGATGTAGGGTTCAGCCTCTCTGATGCTAAGTGAAAATTTATATTAAGTAATATATCCTATAAATTAAATATTTAATGATGTTTCAAAAGAACTGAAGAAAAGAAAAATTGACAATAATGAAAAAGGTCAGTGGAGGTTACAATTTAATTGTTGATTCAAGGAAACTTACTTTAAATAAATGTTATCCTACATAAAACTTTCGTAGTAAACACTGATACGTAAATATTAATTATACGTTGAAGGTGCTCCGATAAAGTACGGGAGGGGTTTACAAGACATACGTACGTAGATTAGGTTAAAGGGCACATCCATTATAGTGGGAGTTATCCTATGTAGTTTGCTCTTCAAAAAAGATTTGTTGTTTTTTAAAGAAAAAAACCAAACAAAATGTTAAGATCTATCTTGTTTTCAAAAAGCTGTATTTTTATCTGTCTAATTTTCTATTTTGTTATATTAATATAGGTTATCCTCTTCACTAACGTATTCTCTTAATTTTTTTGCAACGAACCCTTGTGAGTGGAGGTTGTGCATCACGTTAAAACAGTTGCGAAATCGTTCTGTGCACAACCATTTTACTCTCGAAATGCACACACAGACACACACACACACATTGACGATAGTCTTTGAAGACTTCCTCGTATGATATGATCGGTGAGAACATTCGCACCTTCTTGGTTTCTTTCGAAAATACAGGAGAGATAACGCATGAGCATTTTTATCTTCTCGTTACAATTCTGCGCCATAGCCGTTAATAAGTGACTCTGGACTCTGAAGAATTTTTCTTGCGAGTGTATCGATTTCAACGAAGTAAAATCATAGTTTATCGTGACCTTTTTGAAGAATCTATAAGAACATATCGGGATTTTTAAGGTATTGGGTTTATATAAGCAAATTTAAAACACGTTTGAAGCATTGTAAACGTGTTACGTCTGTATGTTGTTTTGTATATATTTCACAGATTATTGTTTTACATATTTACATTTTCAATGCTTAGTGACAGGTTTATCTGCAACCCATTATGTTCAAACTTTTCTTCAGCTTATTGTTATACTTTTGAAACATATTCCTTTGTTGACAATATATAGCCAATTGTGCTGAGGTCCCGCTAAGCACAACTCAATACCATATCATATGTCTTTCAATATCAATTCGTCTGACTCGGTTCTTTCTTGACCCACTCAGCTCACCGGATGGAACGGTTGGGTCCGAAAATGAGATAAGGTATGTATATCTCCAAATCAAAAGGGCAAAGATTAGAGCATTTGATGGAGAAAAAAAAAGTGAACTATTTTTGCATCCGCAAAGTTATTTTATTGATTTAAAATATTGAAAAAATGTACTCTGCGCCATAGCTTTTAATAAGCGACTCTGCTCTCTGGCGATTTAATATCCCATTTTGCATATGAGAAACTCTGTGATTATTTGTATATGCAAAGTTCAACAAAATTAGTTCCAAACGCGTGGTCCTGTTGCTTTGTTAATTTTTTTCATTTGCTTAAGAAAATCTAATATATTGATGTGACGTAATTTTACATAAGAACAAATTTTTCAAAAAGTATGTTAGTATGTGCTTAAGCAAAGGGTAAAATTGCTAATGCTTATTTGAACACTTCCGTTGTCAAACATTCACTTTCCGAATTGCACCGTTGTGCAATTTTTAAAGCTCTTCTTTTCAAAAGTAAGTAAATCTCGTTTTTAGTTTGCAATCGATAGTACCTAAATAGAAGTGATTGGTTTAAAAATAACCAACAGAATTTGTGAAGTTTGTCTCGGTCGCTGAGAAAGATACAGAAGCACGAGAAGACGAATGGTTTGAAGTTCTTGTCAAAAACTGTCTCTTATCTTAATGCAAACTAAATGAATACATGGGATAGGATTTAGGCTCCACCCGCTTATCGAGCTTAAAAATTCAAGCAGTTACATACTTCCGAAATGTTTTTGACGTTTGATATATGCACTTTAATTCTTCGATTCCTTGTTATCAAAATAGTTTCGTTTGTGATGGTAATAAAACCAGTGGTCAAAACAGCATAAATTTAAATTAAGTGTATTAATTAACGATAAGGGAAACTGCAAGTAAGTAAGAAACAATAATATAGATCATATAGTAGTATAGGGAAATGAGGGTTTCAGCCCACTTTATTTTTTTACCCTCCAAACAAGTATAAATTAAATGAGGGTTTTAGCTCACTTTTTTACCCTCCAAACAAGTATAAATTATAGTCCTAAATTATCCCCCACCTCATAGGAAAATGAGGGTTTTGGCCCACCCCCTACCACACCTCCTCCCCCACCCCCGCCAAACCCTCATTTCCCTATACTACTACTATGTAGACAGATATTTTGTAACCAGACAAAACAACAGGTGTTTGTATGCGATAAGCTCTGTCAACAGAAGTGACGAATTTGTTAGAACAGCGCATGCGTGGAATACGATTATTCTAAAGACGGCAAATAGGTTTTACCACAAATTTTTTATCAGATAACAGGATGAAAATTAAACTGTACATTAGAACGTTTCAGTTAACAAGGCGGAAATTAAACTAGCATTAGAATGAAAATGATATTATTTTAGTTATATTATATCTTATGTTTAGATAAAATTTTATGTTACTCATATTTTTTGTGGTATTTTTTTCATACTTGCTAACCCTCATTGGTAGAATATCTGTTAACATATTGTCAATAATACGAAATTCACGTAATAAATCATCCATATTATATTTAACTCATAGTAGGTAAGACCGGATCTGATCAAGTAGTTTCTTGTAAGTTTTAATTGATGTTAAACAACCGTGCTTCTTTATCAAAAGTCTTGGTTCTACTTTTTTACACGCCGCTGTAAGTGAAACACCAATAGCGGATATGATTAACAAAAAGGATTAATGATACCCCACTTGAAATTATACCAGAACTGGTCATTAACAAGGGTAGATAAGATATTACTCGAAGGATCTTGTTGTAGTATTTGTAACATTTTTTCACGCACCAAAGTTTTTTTATGATTATATTTATAGTATTGTATTAATGCGTCTACATCTTGTTTTGGAATATCTTTTGAAATATGATTGAAATCAACTATACTTCTTTTCATTATAATATTAGTTCACAAAGTCCTATGTTTGGTTAATCCATAATAAGAGCTGGTTGTTCAGCTATAATTCCAAACACCAGAGAAAAATTGCTAATTTTAAAGTTTTATCAACTGGTTCAAGTACAAATTCTTCTTCAGAATTTTTGTTTATTATTACAGATAATACTCCAGATGAGTCATCATTTGTATGACGAAATAGATATTTGGTAGATATTCTAAACTTTGCACTGCTAAGCACTGACAATCTATACACACCGGTAACTTCTGCAATATATTTGATAGAATTAGTTTTTGGTGTCCACCCAGTATAACCAGTATCAACAGTATACACAATATTTTTAATCTGTTTGTGAGAAATTTTAACCATACTCGTTTTCTCAACAATATTAGGAATTCCACTAATAATATCATTGAGTTTTGTGATAATATTAGCGAATGTAATGTTAACAATTGATGGATTTCCAAAAAAATCATCTTTAAGCGTGTTTATGTTTCTACGAAAATTTAAAAACGTTTTTACGTGACCGGTAAATTCATTTTTGAGCGCTGTTATTTCATTACTGATTGGAACGTCCTGATCATCGACATATTTCTTAGTTACAGCGTCTCCATCTGTAGTTGGATATCCAAGATCTGTAATCTTGTTATGGTTCATAACAATATTCCCATTAAATAAATCACCAGCTTTTTTTTAACAAAATCATTTACTGACCTACCAGAATCTTGTATCTTACCTTGATTGTTAAAAGTCATGATATTATCAGCAACCGCATTAGGAATTTCGTACAAGTACATCTGGCAGTTTTACATCACTCGTTTTTAATCGTCCTTCTTTGTCCTGAAAAATGACGACTTCATCTGGTTCTACACTGGTAAGATTTAGTAAATTATTGATTTCATTTTTGAGCTGATCAAGAGTTGCATATTTGGATAAGTCACCTTGGTAACCTTTTGTGGATAAATCTCCTGATAGTGTTCCTAATTTTGTATAGTAACTCATTATTTACTGTCTTAGATAAAATTATCAACACTATTTTAATATTATACAAAATGGCAAAATCGTCGATATTAAACTTTGATACAGAGAAGCTGGTGAAACACAAACATAACAAAGAACTTCATGATTGTCATTATCTTATTGTTGGGCGAACTGGATCGGGAAAAACAAATTTGCTTATGAACTTGCTTCTTGGTGATAATTTTAACTACGATAGAGTCTATATTTACACAATCAATCCACAGCAAGATAAGTATGAGTTATTAAGCCAGTATAATGACAAACTTCGTGATGAACTTAAGGCTGGTGAAGATTTTTTTATAATTAAGCAACCAGAAGATCTTATTCCAATCAATCAACTTGATGCAGATGAACATAAGATAGTAGTTTTTGACGATATTCCTCTAAATAACATGGAGATGAATAAAATAAGATCTTATTTCTCACTGTCACGTAATAAACAGTATAATTCTGTTTATCTCGCTCAAGGATTTTATAATGTTGACAGATTTATTCGGCGAAATACGGGTTGTTTTATATTATTTCCAGGACTGGACAATGTTGACGTTAGAAATATTGCAAGCGAACAATGCGGTGACGTGACAAAAGATAAGTTTATTGAACTTTACCATAATGCTACAAAAGATAAATACAACTTTTACTTATTTGATAAACTTACAAATGATCCAACTAAAATGTTTCGCTGTTGTATTGACACTTACTTACAGTAAGGGTTTCAATTTTATAAAATTTATAATTATAATAATGGACAAACGAGCAAGATACAGACAACACATAGAAGATCTAAAAAAAACTTGCTCAATCTCAGACATGGCTTAAGCAAAAAGTACAACAAGCACGACGTGGGCAAGTAACCGCTACAGAAGCAACAGCTACAATTTTCAATGCGGTTACTGAAGCACTATTAGGTAAACAACCTGAAACTAAACCACTGTCAGAAGAAGAACTTAAACAACTGCAGGAAAAAGGCTTGGTTGGAATTGTTAAAGAGCAACAGGAAGCAGCTGCTGCAAAACTTGTTACTAGATCTGATGAAGAAAAAAGAAAACTGAGGCATTTACAGCAAATATAGCTGATCCCGCGGCTAGACAAGCTGAAACAGATCGATTGATAAACAATCCGCTGAAACTTGAGCGAAGATTAGCAGAGTTAACAACGCCAGGAATAACAAATATTATAAAAAATTTATCAGAAGATATAAAAGATATCAAAGAGGAGCAACAAAGAGTTGGTGAGCTTACTGTAAAGTTTATGGAAGTTGGAGATCAAAGATTTTATTTTACAAAAAGAACAAATGATGAGATAAAAGGTATTGAATATGATGATTTTTTAAAGAATGAAAATATAAGGGGTATTGATGACATACGCAAGTGGACTGATGTAGAATATCAAACATTACTCGATAGATTAGCTGTAATATTTAAAGACGGAGCTGCTGCTAAAGATGAATTAAACACGGTTACAGAGATTGATGATATGATTCCACTTTATGAAAGAATGAGAAACGGTGTTATTGCTCTCACGTATAAAAAGACAGCAGAAAATAGTAGATTAAAATCTTTTGGTAAAGGGTGGAGTTTTAAAAGGAAATTTTTTACTTTTGATAAAACTCGTGTAGAGAAAAGTAGAGAAGTAAGAACAGGAACTGGTGTAAAAATATTTACATCAACTACTGAAATGATAGGGAGATTAATGTTATTAATATCATCAAAGGAAGCTGGGAATGTTAGTGTTGAACTTGATAATGAAATCATTGACATACTTGATCATCTAAGATCGAGTGAATTATTAACATCTGACGAATATGAAACTTTACACCGCGACTTAATCGCGGCGACTTAATTTTGTAAAATGATATAATATTAAAGGAATGCAAACAACATTATTACTAAACTCTAGTGAGTCTGCGATAGATAGCGCAAATTTTTCAGTAAATAATATTCCACCTATCCAACTAGATCCTACAAAACAATATGAAATTGGATTAATTTCTTGTACTTGCTGGAATGCTATACCTAACGTGAAAAATGATGTTAACGATGAAATGTATTTTACTATGATTACAACATCTCCAATATCTACAAGAAAAAAATAAAAATTACGCAAGGAGCTTATAATATTACTGATCTAAACAAGACAATCAAAGAGCTCATCACAAAAGCTGACGGTGTGGCTGATAATTTTGAATTGCAAGCAAATTATAACACATTGCGAACTAGGATAACTTTGATAAATATAGTAATCAGTTTTGAACCAAGAGAAAGAAGTATTGCACAACTGTTAGGATTTACTGAAAAACTTACACTGCACATGATCAGCCTATTACATATGACAGTGAACTGCCAGTAAATATAACAGAAGTAAATACAATATCAGTAAATTGTTCTATTGCTTCTGGCTCTTATACATCAAAAGGCAGCAAAGGTCAAACGATTTAAAGTTTCTCACCAGAAGTCCCGCCAGGTTCTCTCATGCAAATAACTCCACGACATATTATATATTATCCTTTAAACGTTGAAGATCAAATATCAAGTATAATATTGCAGTTGCCAGATCAATCAGGAAAACAGTTACATGTTAGTAATGAAGTTGTAATTTATTATTTACATCTACGCGAGCAAAAGTAAAAATTATGCAACATCAAATATAATGAAACAAAGAAAAAAAGTTTATCGAAGAAAAATCGTAGGAGGATTTTTTGGAAATATTTTTACTGAAGTTATTGAAAATGGTCCGGGTATAGCACGTAAAGTTGCACCAATTGCTATTGACGCTGGTAAAGCTTTTGCAACTGGGGCTGCATCTACCGCTGGGACTGCGGTGGGACAAAAAATAGCTAATAAAATAAAAGGTGATCCACCGACTGCATCTGAAATAAAACAAGCTATCTCAGAAATCGCTCCAACAACATAATCCCAGCGAGCTATGATAACAACAACAAAAAAATTATTATCACCAAAGGGCGAGCAGATCATACAAAAATTAATATCTAAAGTAACAGTGCCGCAATAAAATTTTATATAATCTAATAAAATAAAATGTCTGTTAAAAATTATCTCGAGTTAACAGAAACTTATGATATCGACAACGATGTGACAGAATTCGAGTTTGTTGAGTATCTTGATGAAAATTCTAACGAACCAAATAAAGCTGGTATTAGAACCTTTAACACCAGAGACGAAGATGTATGTCTACTGCCACATAAGGCTATGTTAGAAGTTCGTGGTCAGATTATGACAGTAGCCAATCCACCTGCTGCAATTGCAGTTGGAGCAGAAGTAGCTCTTATAAATAACGGCTGGTGTTTATTCAAAAGTGCTAGATATCAACTGGCCAATCAAACTATAGAAGATATTTCAAGTCATCTACAAGTTGCAAGTACAATTTTAAATATTATTTCGTTTTCCGACGATTACTCAAGATCAACTGCAACTAATATGATGTGGTTTAAAGATACTGGACGGGGTATAGCTGAATCAACCGAATTTCTTAAGAGAGGCGCTATAGTACATGGAGCTGATGCTGATGCAAATGCTGTAATTGTGAGAAATTTTCTCATTGCTAATGCAGACGCGCTAGGTATTGCTGCACCAGGTGCAGCTGCTAATGCAGACGATACAAGATTTTGTCTTACAGCAGCTTCTAATAATCTAAATATAACACCACCAGCTGCAGATGCAAAGGGTACTGCGATGTTAAATTTACTTCTTAACACACTTGACGTGAGATATCCACGCTATAACGATGGTTTTGCTAGGCGAAGAAAACTTGCAGCAGGATCACGTCAAATTACAATGATGCTTTCACTAAGTATGATTTTCGGCTTTTGTCGCGATCACGATAAAGTATTTCGTGGAGTAAAACATACTCTTATTTTAGATCGAGCAGACCAAAACGATTGCTTGTTTAGATCTGGAGGGGATGATGTACAGTTTATCATAAACAAACTTGCTTTGTGGATGCCACGTATAACACCATCAATCACTAAATGTTAGAACTAAATAGCATGCTTGATAAGCATACAAACAGAATTTATTTTAAGCAGCATAAGATATATCAGACAGCGGTTCCAAATACTACTGACTACACATGGAGGGTCACAACAATATCAAGCGAACAACTGCCGAGAAATATCTTTGTCGTATTTCAACAGCAAGCCCGACGAGGTAACCAACAACAAAATAATGCAATATTTGATCACTCTGATGTCAGTCGAATATACGCTAGATTAAATTCAAAGCAATATCCAGAACGAGCTATCGAGTGCAATTTTGCTGATGACGTTAATAAAAATATTTCTCGACCGTACATGTACCTGCTTGACGCAATACAAAAATATCAAGATGTTGAAGATATTTTTGAAGATGGAACTCAAATATCAGCAGAGGAATTTCGTACGCTTTATCCTATATTTCATTTTGATGTTAGTAAACATAGCAGGCGAGCTGTAGACAGCACAGCGGATATTGAAATTACCTGGACACTTGGGGCGGTTACAGTAGCGCCGTTGTACGTATACGCATTAGTGATTAGTGATAGATTTATCACATTAGATTCTATTGGAGGTAAAATGACAGTTCAATTTTAATCTACAGTTGTTATATAAAATGACAAAATATATTGTAAAAGAAGTATATTTGACTGATGGTCAGGTTAAAAAATTAGTAGCTGCTATTGCAAAGCGAGAACAGGTATCATTAAAAATCAATCCTAATATTTCTGATGGTGTTTTAACAAAATTAATACTAACAAAAAATCAAGTAAAAAAGTATGATCGTAAAAAAACATTTGTTTTAAATTTGAGTGCTGCACAAATGACAGCGCTGGCAAAAGAAGGTGGTTTTCATGGTCCAGCATTATCAGTATTAACTAGTACAATAATACCTAAAATTTTACCAGTCTTAGGCACATTAGGACTAGCAGCAGCGTCTGGAGCAATATCTGGTGCAACGAAGAAAGCAGTCGAAGGTAATGGTATCATTCGTGGAAGTGGATTAAAAAAATTGTAAATTTTATGTAAATGATATATTATAATGCCACAAAAGAAAAAGAAATCGCCAACAACAACAATAAAAAGAAAACAACAAAAACAAAATCGCCAACACCAAAATGCAAATGCATATGCAATCAACCAAAACAAGGAGGAATTATTCCGTTCGCTTTACTTTCGGCGGGACTAGCGGGAAGTCTGCTGCCAAATCGTTTAGGAATCGGACGTGGTCTAACATTACCGGGAACTCGACCACCCCGTTGAGTAATTTTGATATCATTGATAAGTTAAAAGCGATTCCTGGATTTCACGGGGTTTATTCTAAAGATGAACTCGCAGCAAAAAAATAATCCATCAGCTGTAAGTTCGTGTGTTATTAATATACAAGATTTTAATGACGGATCCGGCACGCATTGGGTAGCAGTTTATAATAATAATTATTTTGACTCGGTTGGACTTCCTCCAAGCGATGTAATAAAAATGTATATGAAGAAAAAATTTAAAAAGATATATTTTTCATCAAATCAACTCCAACCTGTTGGAACGTCTGCTTGCGGATATTATTGTATTATGTTTATCCAACAGATGAGCAGAAATCTTAATTTTTTAAAATTTTTTTTACAGTTTGACAAGCATCCTTCTCACGCTAATGATGAGATCGCAATAAATTTTATTTAAACTTAAAAATATAATAATGTCAACATACTGTCTCAAGTGTAGAACTAAAACAGAAAATATTAATGAAACAACAGAAAAAACAAAAAACAACAGGATAATATTAAAAAGTTTTTGTGCAGTCTGCGGAAAAAGAAAAAAATGTTTTTAAAGAAAGTGTCCCCAGCGACAGTATCCTCAGAGATGTCTCTAGGATCTGGTTATCCTGATATTATTTTAGTCAACGACTAAAAATATAGAATGATATGCAACTGTGATTCTGACAGAGATTTGTGTCTTGAGCAAAATAAAATTGTCGCATACTGTCAATGTTGTAACAACAGAGAAATAATAGGGTCAGGTATAGATATACATAAAATTATTGGAAAATTACCAAAACCAAAAGGCGGTTGGACATTGCCAGGTCATCGGTATACAGGACCTTACAATCCGCTAGATCAACAACTAGATGAAAACGACAATCCATTGCCAGGTCAAAAGCCTTATAATCAAGTGGATGCAATAGCGATGCGTCATGATATCTGTTATCGTGATCATGAAAACTCGAAAGCAGATTGTGATAAAGTAATGTTAGACGAATTACGGGATATGGAGCCAACAAATCTACGAGAACGTTTTGATAGAAGATTTGTTCAGGGAATGATAGGAGCAAAATATAAACTCGGACTCGGTAAAAAAGTATACGATGATCTTGCAGTCGAGCTGCACAGACCTAAAAAAAAGTTTCCGAGACGTAAAGTTGTCGCTAATGGTGTAGATGATATCTGGGCAATAGATTTGGTGGATGTATCTATTCTAGCTCAGTTTAACGTTGGCGCTGATGGTGCTCCAAAAAGGTATTTGTTTAATGCTATAGATCTTTTTAGCAAATACGCTTTCAGTGTACTTGTTTCGGATAAGACAGGAACTTCAATGACTGATGCGCTAAGACAAATAATAACGAGTACAGAAAGAAAACCAAATAAAATCTGGACTGATCACGGACCCTAGTTCTTTAACAAAAAGTTTGAACAGTTTCTAGAACAAAATAATATAAAAAGGTATGTTACAGGAAACGAAGGTAAAAGCGTTGTTGTTGAGAGATTTAATCGCACGCTAAACGAGAAATTACACAAACATATGACAGATAAAAACACCAACAGGTACATCGATGACCTTGCTAATAGTACTAAGAACTTTTTTAGTTTTTCTGTTTCTAATAATACCGCGATCGTTAGCCTCGTATAAATCAAAGACCGGATGCGGCTGAAACTCTTCTTCTAAGGATAAGTTTTCAATGTTGTCATCAGTGACTTTATCGTTCACGTGATATACACGCTGTCCCTCTGGAATATCATCGCAAAACAACGTGTAAATAAAATCTTTTCTAAACATTGCAATCCTCTCGGCATTATCTCCCTTTACACTAATCGTATAACCCGCTGCGGTTAATTTGCCAACAGATATTCTATTTTTGATGTTAATAACTGAACCTAATGTATTTCCAGCGTATAAGTTGTATTTTGCGTGAGCATGATAAATCTCTTGCTCACGTGCGCTTGTCAGATTTACTGTCATTATATTATAGGTGATATTTTTTTTATCTCTAATTGATTTTTAGCGCATGCGCAGTGTGAGATAAAGTTATACTTTGGGTGAATTTGATATGCTTCTTGCTCACATGTGTTTGATAGATTTGCTGTCATTATATTATAGGCGATTTTTTTTCTTCAATTGATTTTTAGCGCATGCGCAGTGTGAGGTAAATTATCAATTAGATATTACATTATAGTATAATAATGTTAAAATTGTGTGATATAGCTAAGTGAATCCTCATGGAAGATCCTGATAAAATAGCGACTGCTTTTGCAGGTTTTGATAATAGTTATCAGTTTGATAATCAAATTGTTTTAGTAAATTTTAATGCAGTAAATCTTTACCACCTACTACAGACAACTGTAAAACGTGAGCTCGAAAAACACAAAAGTATCAGATTATTTGTGCAATATCATGTTATATTTTCAAAGTTAGTTATAACGGAAGAATTAACTAACAAGGAAATTGCAGAACCTTATATGAACGCAAAATCAAGACGTGTTTTGCTTGGGACTGATCTGTTATCACTATCTGATGAAATACACCAAGAAATCTGGGAAAAAAATAGAGGAATTCACTCAATTAGGTTCGGGTTGGAAGTTTGAAATGATCAAAGAAATATTGTTTCACACGATGAAATATAACGCATTACGAGGTAGTTCATACATCGACCTGCCACCAAAAATAAAAAGTAAAAGATGTTGTATAAACATCAAAAACGTAGATAACAATTGTTTCCAATGGGTTGTTCTTTCCGCACTATTTCCAGCAGAAAAACACGCTGATCGCGTTGAAAAATATATGAGTCACGTGTCTAGATTAAATTTTAAAGATATTAACTTTCCTGTGGCAGAAAATCAAATACCAAAATTTGAAAAGCAAAAAAATGTTTCAATTAACGTTTTCGGACTAGATGAAAAAGAGGATGTATACCCGAGATATATTTCAGAAAAAGCTTCACAATCGACTATAAATTTACTGTTTTACAAAAATCATTACGTTTGGATTAAAAACTTTAAATGACTAGTTGGTAAACAGTACAATAAAAATAGGAACAAAAAGTTCTTTTGTTACCGCTGCTTGCATGATGGTTGTGCTAACAATGAAACATTACAAAAGCATTTGCAGTACTTTAATGATGTGCAAAAAATAACAATGCCATCTAAAAAAGATAGTGTGTTACAGTTTGTCCATCATAATCACAAACTAAAAATTCCTTTCGTTATATACGCTGATTTTGAGTGTTTACTTCAACCTGTACTTGGCGTAGAAAATAATCCTAATCAATCGAGTACAAGAAAAGTTCAAAATCATGTTCCGTGTGGAGTAGCGTATAAGGTAGTTTGTTGTACTGATTCTAGATTATCTAAACCAATTAAATTATATCGTGGTAAAAATCCAGCTATCTACCTTCTCAAGCAGTTGATTAATGAAGTTAATAATATTACTTATCGTTTGAAAAAAGTAACGCCAATGTTAAAATTAACACCTCAACAAGAATCCGATCACGAGCAAGCAGAAATTTGTCATATTTGTGAAAAAGCTTTTGATACTGACAACAAAAAAGTACATGACCATTGTCATTTGACTGGACAGTATCGTGGAGCGGCTCATAATCAGTGTAATTTAAAATTTCATGCTCCAGATTTTAATCCGGTTATTCTTCACAATTTTCGAGGATATGATAGCCATATTATAGTAGAAGCTTTTGGTGATCCTGATATAAAATCTCGTCTAAAACTCGATAACGTCATCAAATGCATCCCAAATAATTTTGAAAAGTACATGTCAGTTACGCTAGGTAAATTGCGTTTTATTGACAGCCTGCAGTTTATGGCAGCCTCGTTAGATGAGCTAGTAAAAGGTTGTAGTAAATTTGATAACCTAAGAGACTGTTTTGGAGATAAATTTAATCTACTAGCTAAAAAAGGAGTTTTTCCATACGAATACCTCGATGACTGGAGTAAATTTGATGAAACATCTTTACCTGGCATAGATAAATTTTACTCACAACTTAAAAATGAAAATATAACTGATGAGTACAGGTATGCACAATATATCTGGAAAGAGTTTGAATGTGAGACTTTTGGTGATTATCATGATTTGTATTTGAAAACTGACGTGTTATTATTAGCAGATGTTTTTGAAAGTTTTCGTGAAGTGAGTTAAAATAATTAATGACAAGATCCTTGCTGGTATTATTCTGCCCCTGGGTTGTCATGGAATGCTTCGCTAAAGTTTAGCAAGGTAAGGTTAGAATTACTGACAGACGTGGATATGTTCAATTTTATTGAAAAAGATATCCGAGGCGGTATTAGCGTGATAACAAAAAAGTATGCTGAAGCAAACAACAAATATTTGAAACAGTATAACCCTGACCTTCCTTCGAAGTATATAGTTTATCTAGATTGTAATACCTTGTACGGGTATTCGATGGCAGAACCAATGCCTCTTGGTGGATTTCATTGGATCACGGCTGATCGATTTATATCGGAGACAGAAAAAAAGATACCCGAAGATGTTTCCTATTTCGTTGAAGTTGATCTTGATTATCCAAATTCGCTACACAAATTACATAACGATTACCCTTTCTGTGCGGAATCGATGGTCATAGATTATAGTTTGTTATCAAAAGAACAGCAAGCGTTAGCATCACCAAGGGAACATTCCATGGTCAAGAAACTAGTACCAAATTTACTTGATATGAAAAATTACGTTTTGCATTACAAAGTTTTAAAACAAGCAGTCGATGCCCGTCTTGTGTTGAGAAAAGTTCATCGTGTACTAAAATTTAATCAGTCGCAGTGGATGAGAGGTTATATTAACTCAAACGCTTTAAGAAGGGCTGCAGCGAAAACAGAGTTTGAAAAAAACTTCTTTAACGTTTTTGGTAAGACGATGGAGAATATTAGGAAACGTGTAAATATTGAAATAGTTAATGATGTCAATCGCAGAAACAAACTTGTCAGACGATGATTTTGTGAGCATGAAAATATTTAATGAAAATCTTGTTGCAATACAAAGAAGAAAAGTAAATCTAAAACTAAACAAGCCGATCTATGTTGGAGCTGCAGTGTTAGATTTATCAAAGTGGCTGATGTACGATTTTCATTACACTTTTGTTAAAAATCAGTGGCCGGCTAGTAGATTATTGTTTACTGATACTGATTCACTCGTATATGAAATCGAATGTGAGGACATCTAGCAGGACATGTACAATAATCGACATCTGTTTGATCTTTCCGATTATCCACGTGACAGTAAATTTCATGACGACATAAATAAAAAGGTTATTGGTAAGTTTAAAGATGAAATGAACTCAAACGCTATCAAATACTTTATCGGATTATGTAGTAAAATGTATGCCGTATTATTGGACAATAATAAAATAACGAAAAAAGCAAAAGGTCTGCCTCGTGATTTTGTTAAAAAGTTTATGAAATTTGATGACTACAGGTATGCGCTTGATGGCGGTGTTAGTTTTATGAGAGCTATGGCAATTCGAACTAATCATCATAAACTCGAAACAGATGTCATTATCAAACGTGGATTGTATAATTTTGATGACAAACGCTATTGTAAAAATGGGGTAGATACATTTGCCCTTGGGTATTGTCATGATGATAGATCTATACTCGACATTATCTTTTCCAACTGAAATTTTATCTAAACTTATATAATAATGTTTGAAAATTTGACAATGACAAATAGCTACAATAGTAACATCAAATATCTAATGATGGACGGTAAACAATTGACAGTTGAATTTAATAATGAAACATCAGGTATGTTTTAATGGAACACGTGACAAGTTAAAACTTTCGCTCATCAGATCTGATAACAGCGTGTTTTTCAATTATCTCGAACAATTGTATCAAAAGTTGCTAGCGGAATTTAAAAACTTTCACAGCCCCATTAGCCAACAAAACTATACTAAATTCAAAATTGATCTCGATCGGTCAAAGGTATATTTTATCAACAACAAACATCCTCTGAACAAACCAGAAATGAAAGATTTGTTTGAGTCCCATCGCTGTGTGAGCGGTAAAGTAAAATTTAGTATCTATAGTCGTGATAGTGAAGTATTTTTAATATCAACAGTTGAAACATTAATCATTGGCAATGAGATATAAAATAATATCATTTTCATTCTAATGCTAGTTTAATTTCCGCCTTGTTAACTGAAACGTTCTAATGTACAGTTTAATTTTCATCCTGTTATCTGATAAAAAATTTGTGTAAAACCTATTTGCCGTCTTTAGAATAATCATATTCCACACATGTGCTGTTCTAACAAATTCGTCACTTCTGTTGACAGAGCTTATCGCATTCCAACACCTGTTGTTTTGTCTGGTTAAAAAATATCTGTCTACATAGTAGTAGTATAGGGAAATGAGGGTTTGGCGGGGGTGGGGGAGGAGGTGTGGGAGGGGGTGGTGGGCCAAAACTCTCATTTTCATATACTACTCATATTCATCTCCTGTCAGAATACTTTATGCAAATATATGATAGGACATTAAGCGAATTAATTTCGACAAAACGTATGAGAAATTTACATAGAAATGTATATTTCTTTCTAAATTGAGCTCTCGAGTCAATGCTAGTACATAATAATGATAGGACGTATTCATTTCTTATTTTAATATGACACTTCATAAAATATATTTAATGAAACAAGAAATGGAACAAAAGTGAGTGTATTCCTTTTGGGTTTTGCTGAGACTGATTGTATTTTATGTTGCTACGAAATGTACAATTTCCAGAAAATGGAGAGAGAGAGAGAGAGAGAGAGAGAGAGAGAGAGAGAGAGAGAGAGAGAGAGAGAGAGAGAGAGAGAGAGAGAGAGAGAGAGAGAGACAGAGACAGAGAGAGAGACACAGAGAGAGAGAGAGACAGAGACACAGAGAGAGAGACAGAGACACAGAGAGAGAGAGAGTGTGTTTAAATCAAAGAAGGTATCATCTTTTAACATTGAACTGAAAATTAAAGTTTTTAAAGTTATTTCCGTACTTAATGCATTCATCTAACAGAATAATGTTCACAACTGACATATTTGCATGCCTTTAACAAATTTGTCTCTTTTTATCACCAAGAGACTTTTATAAAACATCAGCGTTTAAAGGATAGTGCATGAATACTAACATTAATCATACCAAGAATACTTAAGGTAGAAGGTAGGCTTTTAAAACCTTTGGATTTTATTTGTGACACTATGCAGATCTGAGGAATAGCTTTTTATATCAACTGTTTCCATGGGTAAGTAACATAATGGGACAATTTGGATATGTATATTGGGTGTGCGTGTTGTTTTGAGTAAAAGAACAGCAATTACTATTTTCTATTCATTTCTCATAAAAATTACAGATAGTAAACGTAACTATAGTTTATAAAATGTCTGCAAATGATATATCTTTTACTTGTTTCTGATAATCTATATATGTCAGCTCATTAATACTTGACATTGTAATTGAGTGAATTTTGGAAACATTTATAAATAAATATAGGCGGAGTTACGTTAACATTTTGCTTATGAGTTGGTATATGTAAAGTTCATATAACTATCTGGAATGGAGGCTCAATAAAAAAATCACCTTGAACAATTTCATCATCATCATCATCATCATCATCATCATCATCATCATCATCATCATCATCATCATCATCATCATCATCATCATCATCATCACCTTGAACAATTTCATCATCATCATGATCATATTCTTCTTCTTCTTCTTCTTCTTCTTCTTCTTCTTCTTCTTCTTCTTCTTCTTCTTCTTCTTCTTCTTCTTCTTCTTCTTCTTCTTCTTCTTCTCCAATTATTTGGAATTGGAAACACTTATAAAATATTAAATAGAATCGGATACATAAGTACGTAACTAAGAACCATGTATATATAAAGTTTTTATAATTTCTTAGACTTGAGGCTTCATAAGAATTTACCTTAAAAATCTGATTTTCTTCTCCTTCAATACCTTTCCCTCCCTTTCCATCTCTCTCTTACTATGAAAGCATTATACATAAGGCCATCACCTGCTTCACTACTTCATACAACCATGCACAATTAATATGTTTAGGTCAAACGAAAGAAGATATGTTGTTTTTCAAAATTTAGACAAAGTATCAATATATACGGCCATCAAATACTACTCTAGTATATATAACAACATACTTGCTTTGAAATAACATTTTAAATTCCCAAGAATGAAGAACAATTGGTTTATGAAAATAAACAGATGGTTGTAAAAACTATCAGCACTGTAATATTGGCAGTTACTATACAGGTGTATGTCTGAAATCTCTTTCATATTCAATACTAATATGTTACTGATTGCCTCTTCTTATACCATGTCTGATATTAGTGTCCTAGACCTTATACCAAGTTACTGATAGTTGTCAGTTGTTGGAGTCTGCTTGATATTGTAATGCAGCTAATGTGCCAAAGAAATACAGATACATCGACTATGTGTTTGGTTCACATACTCACACGACACAAGTGGTGTCAGTTTTACCAGATAGATTTATAAGATGATATCCATTTAATCACAAAGTTATATAAGTTTTATCTATAAAGAAATCGAAAAAGAAAAAAACGAAACAAAACATTTGCTTCTTGTATAGTTGATTAAATTACAGGTATTTATGAATGCACCAACTACTTGGATAAGATTCAAATTATCCTATATGTATCCAAATTTAAATATATACCCTTATATGTACTTGACTTAGACTATACATCGAATTCAACATCAACGTCTGAGTGTTTTAGTCCCAGTGATGTGGCAAAATTTGATCCTGAATAATTCGTATCCCTTTCAATATAATAACTCTCTTACATAGATATCCAGTTTCATATTTTAACTTTAAAAGAGATGTACCTAATACAGAATGAGTGAGTATATACGAATTGAGTATCTGTTACTAAATATGAACGTCTATACTTAATTATACAAAATAGTGTTGAGCATGGAAACAACTGTAAGAAACGATACAAAAAATTGTTAAGCATGGAAACGGCTATAATTAACTGTACAAAATGCTGTTGTGCATATAAAGTTATTACCATGATTTTCTTTTATTTTTTTAGGAATAATTATGATATAGGAAACACGAAAAATAAATGAATATAATTAACCTTTTATATGTTTGGTTATATCAGTGCAGTATTGCATATTTCAAAGAAAACATTTGCATGGTTCGAACTGTTATATATCATTACATATTTATCTGCATTGATCTTATCTAGGTCATTATTAACCTATTTAATATATTTTCATTTTTGTAATTATTGTGTTTTCTTGCATTTTCTTGATTTGATTCAAATTTTAAATATAGTGTAAAAGTGTACTGATTTGTGTCCTGAAATTCCATAGGTTTAACTTTAAATAATTTAGTGGTCATAATTTTTTTTACAGACAATCTCATGAAATTATAATATTTTGTTTTAGAATGTAGGCAGAACGAGTCGAGTTAAATTTATAATTATTTATTCACTCCATTTCTGCGGATGGCCAGATGCTCTCTCACTGACTACTGACGGCAGACTGTCTGACAGCAAAGTCTGATGATTATATTTAATTTGAGTTGTATAAATAAATATTACCCATTGAAAGTAAGGGAAAATTGATTTGAAAATTTTAAATATGATATAATATATAAAATTTGGTTGATCAACTTTTAGAGCAAAAAGTAATTGTATTATAATTTATATCATCCTGTCCTCTATAAGAGGTGCATGAAAGCATTCGAATAAATATACACATATTCACCCTTCACCATCTAGACATACATATAGATGGATATATAGATAGATATATAGATAGATAGATACATACATAGATAGATAGATAGATAGATAGATAGATAGATAGATAGATAGATAGATAGATAGATATAGATAGATAGATAGATAGATAGATAGATAGATAGATAGATAGATAGATAGATAGATAGATAGATAGATAGATAGATAGATAGATAGATGGATGGATGGATGGATGGATGGATGGATGGATGGATGGATGGATGGATGGATGGATAGATAGATAGATAGATAGATAGATAGATAGATAGATAGATAGATAGATAGATAGATACATAAATACATACATACATAAATACATAGATAGATGGTTAGATAATGTATCCATCAGTTGTTTAAAGGAATTCCGTTTGGAGCTCATAGAAAAAATGTAATGCAAATATTTATGTTATTTAGCTTGCAGATGGTAATGGCCAAACTAAAACTATAACCCGGACTGAAATAAGTAATAGTAGAGACTACGGGCACCATGAATATTACAGTACAGCAGAAGGCAATTTCTCAGGTGCGGAGTGGAACCAAGCCGGTCTTGTTTGGAGTTGTAAGCTGGGAAGAAAGTGGTTCTTATTAAAAAATGCATACCAAAAGCGGATCGAACCAACAGTAAACCAAGGAAGTCGTGTTCTGATCAGAGAGAGAGAGAGAGAGAGAGAGAGAGAGAGAGAGAGAGAGAGAGAGAGAGAGAGAGAGAGAGAGAGAGAGAGAGAGAGAGAGAGAGAGAGAGCATCAGATCTTCGAGCCAAGATCAGTGTCAGATTGAATCTAATGCTATTAACACGAATCAGGGAAGCAGCAATGTGAGATGTAGAAGATGGCGTAACATGTTTTGTTGAGGAACTTAAGCTGAAACTAAGGCACATTTAATACGATCATGAAGATAAACTGTATGGAGAGATTGAAACCTGCAGCATTCGTCTCGATGAGTTATCAAAACACATACAAATATATATTCACAACCCGCAAACACAGTCATACTATATGAATTACGAGTATAGGAGTTTAGCGTGTCTCCTAAATAAGTTACCTTGCTGGCAAGTTCGAACATTTGCCTTGAGCTAAATTTTAGCTTGTCCTCAAAATCGGGCAAGTATATTTGTAAAGCCTTGTGAGTCTAGAAAATGAGAATAAGGATCATTAAGGATGTGTATTGGTTGAGATAATACTTTGTCAGATAATGGGTTTGGACAATGGGAAGAAAGGTTTGGCAGTAAACTGTTTAATTGTTCGTAATAATCTATCTTGTTTCGTCTGGATAGGAAGAATATATGTAAAAGATCAAATGAGCGTGTTATTTGATTTTCATACGTCTGTTTATAGTTTTATAGTTTGTATGTGTAGGTTTTGGTAAGTTAAGATATGTCTTCTACGGTCAAGATGGGTGTGGACGCATGAAATTCCATGTTAAATCCATATAAGTTTAATACATTGTATTTTTGTTATTTATTTATCTATTGACGCTTTTAATGTTGCATCTACCATTGTAACCATGGTGCATAGAGTCAAATTTAATATTAAATTAACGTATGATCATACTTATTGTTAAATTCCCATTGATCCCAATAGTGATATACTTAATGCTGAACTCTAAAGGTTCCTTTAGGGTCATAATTTAATGCTAACACGCACACTATCTCATTATTACACACACCTACTGACATGTTTGTAAAAGTAAATCGAGACTATATTCAAAACATTAGTAGTTTTTATTTGTCAAAATTAACAATGAATTTGAAAAAAATCTATATCAAAATATGAGTAATAGAAACGTTTCACTGGCTTGTATCATTATTGTCTATTTAATAAGAGAGTAATAATGCTTTGAGATGCAACAGTCAGTGTTTATGTCGATTTGATATCGGATAGGAAGACACGTTTCGTTTTATTTGTGCCATATTTCATCAAATTAAATTAATCATTAAACATAATGCTGCATATGCTTTTTGCTTTTTTCTGTAATAATTATATGAGTTTCACGACAATTTATAAATATATATACTTTACATCTCATATATAAACTTTACATCTCATAAATAAATCTTACAGAAGCACTTTCATCGCCTAAATTTTAATTCATGTAAAACCAATGAAAATAGAAATATTAATGTATCAGCACAGTTTAATGTCTGCAGTTTCGATAACAAACTGGTATATAAAGGTAAATCTTCTAAGGGTTTCTTTTGAATATATTAAATACACTGTTTTTATAACATATCTAAGTAACATATTAATTTGTGGTTTGATTTTCAGTATATTTGGCATCGCAAAATGTACATAAAAATCTAACAATTCTAATTCTCCTTCTTAACGTTCTGCATCGTCATCGTACTCACGAACTAACCTTACCGATCAGATATTTATGGTCTTGTAAATTCTCGAGAAAGAGAGCAACATCTCGGCACAGCAAGAAAAGGCATTATCCAAGTTGTTGTCCACCATAGCCACGAAATTTGAGATGGTAAATAAATATGGTTTGTTATTCCATGTCCATTTACAATTTGTCAAACATAGGATTTGATCCGAAAATATACTGTACATATTGGCGAAAGGCTCCTCGGCCGCCCATAACTCAGGTGCCCTTGGAACTACCGTTCAGTATCTAAAATATACACATAAGGGAGATCAAGAGTGTACGGACGTTTGGGGATGAATTTCATCAGATTCTTGATTCATATATGTATGTATGTATGTATGTATGTATGTATGTATGTATGTATGTATGTATGTATGTATGTATGTATGTATGTATGTATGTATGTATGTATGTATGTATGTATGTTATGGTCTTATATATTTCTGTTAAGGAATATATTATTCTATTTTGCACTCTGTTGATCATGTTGTTTGATGATTGGTTATCGACTGATCGAATACTTTCTGAAAATCTGATTAAATTTAGAGTTGGTTTTTGCTGATCTTTTTCTTCTCTTAATCCACCTCCAATAACTGGGAGACAACAAGAATACACCTATAGGAGCTAAATGCCTCTCGAAGTATTGTGCTTTGTTCGGTCATTGCATTCCAGCATCTTACCACAACTATCAAATGTCTGCGTTATAAAAGAGTTGGTGATAAGTCTAAAATGAAACAAGCAGGACAGTAGGAAAATGCAAAATCTTGGTCACTGATGTCAATATAAATGATTTAAATTAATGGGAAATATCTTAATAACCATGTCAACCTGATCTTACTTCGTACCTTCTGCACCGACTCAGTCCTATTTTAAAAGAAGTCGCCATGACATTTAAAGAGATCGCAGTGTAATTAAAATAACTCTTCCTAGACCATTGCTTTAATGATTCATATATAGCATTAGACAATGAATGCATACATACAGCCATAGATACTAGGTCAAATTCCAGACAATGATAATATTGTATAAGATGTAAGAGCCTTTGACTGTACTGGTGTTACGCTAATTGCCATAGGGATTTAGCAAAACTTCTCCAAGATAAAAAAAACATATTTAGCAGTTATCAAATTACGGAAATGAGGAAATGTAAAAAAAAAAAACACTAAAAATTTAGTCGATTATGTTGTAAGCGAATATAGTTAGCTAACTGCTGGCATACAAAGATCATTTGCAGATTTTGCATATTTTGCAAGTATATTGACTATATCATAAACGAAAATCATTTTTTAAATCCCATTATAAAATTGTTTTGCACTGGAATGAGGCGATATAAATTTGTTTTATTCGGATTTTAACAAACATGACAGATACAGTATTCAGTGATATGTCGTAAAATCTTGTGTATAACACGTACACATGTTTAATGCGCACCCAGATTTACTCCTTTCACTGTAATGCAAAACTCTTGACACCTATGTATAATACACACCCAAATGTCTTGGTTTTGCGGTATGTGGTAATTATATGTTAATTAAGTTTTTATCTTGTATCATTCCACAAATAGATGTAAAATACATATATTTCTGTTCTTATTTTGGAGGAAAGGAAAAGTAGTTTAAACGATGACATTATTTGTTTTGAGAGCTGATAATTTTATCGTAAGAGGTTGTTAATTCAATATTCAATAATGTTGACCAAGCACATTTGACCAAACAATGATACAATAGGCTTTCATTAAGACCACGTTATAAAAACATCAATGATTCGTCAAAATCTTGAAATGGTTGCATGGTTTTGTGACCTATAATCAGTCTTTTCCAATTGGAATTAATTAGTATGTAATACTTTTGTCAATTAATGTAACTATATTTGATGATAACTCCGCCAATTCTCAAAAGCTGATGTAGCTATATTTTGTCTTTTATTAAAAAAAAGTTGAACGAGCATTGCTCCAAACACTTATGCTTAAAAACATGCAGTTTCATACGAAACAGATTTACACCTTTGGAATTTAAAACCTGAGATCTTATAGTATTGTAACACATACATCTCATATTTCTGGCCATTCTCGCGTGATATCTGAATGTCACAAATATTTCATCTGAAACATTATTAAACTTATATTTCCACATACGTTTAACGTTTAGCAAGATATAAAATGAACCGTCGCATTAACTAGATAATCTTACACAAATGAACATATTCTTCACAAGATACACCCGCAAATAATGATATATGTGCGAGATCTATCTAATAGCTTTATTTAATTTCAATCATTGACTCTAGAGGTATCAGATAAAATCAGCAAGACCTGTCAGAAATATAGCTTTGAATTTACTCTACGGTTAAAATCTGATTTCTAGTCGATTGCTATCTATTTAATAGCTTTATATAATTTCAATCATTGATTAGAGAGGTATTAGCTAAAAGCAGCAATACCAGTCAGAAATATAGCTATGGATTTACTCTAATGTTTAAGTCTGATTTTTAGTTGATTGCTATCCATTTAAAAACTTTATTTAATTCCAATCATTGATTAGAGAGGTATCAGATAAAATCAGCAAGACCAGTCATAAAACCTATGGATTTACTCAAAGGTTTAAGTCTGATTTCTAGTCGATTGCTATCTATTTAATAGCTTTATTTAATTCCAATCATTGATTGGAGAGGTATCAGATTAAAGCAGCAAGACCAGTCAGAAATATAGCTATGCATTTACTCTAAGGCTTAAGTCTGATTTCTAGTCGATTGCTATCTATCTAATAGCTTTATATAATTTCAATCATTAATTAGGGAAGTACAGATAAAAGCAGCAAGACCAGTCAGAAATATAGCTATGAATTTATTCTAAGTTTTACGTCTGATTTCTGGTCCATTGCTTTCTTTAAGATGCTTCTTATTTCAAAAAGTTACATCTTCGTTATGTTGGCTTTCAAAGAATATTTATGACATTTTAATTGTATATATAAAACCCAGTTTGGTTTTTTTAGAACTTTTGTCGGCAATTAGAGATTCTTTATGCGTATTATTGGAAAATGTTGATATATCTATATTAATACCTATCAATTGCAACCACCTCTGTGAAAAGGTTAAGGCTGGTATTTGCGAATAGGCGTAAAATGTATGCAATTTCATATTTCTAAATTGGGTTTTAGACAAAATTTATGCGTCAAATATCAATATTGTTATTATTTTTTTTATTTTTATTATTATTATCTCAATTGATTTGAGTCCACTATTACCACGTTATCTTTCACATACATTATTTTATCTTGCACCCTTAAATCAAACCATAACGTTACATTGTCACTCGTAACAACAATGCGACTGATCTGTACATGTTTTGTGCACTTTTACAAAAATATTAATTTCACTAATAAACTGACAGTTTTTCAATGGTTGTGTAACAAACAACTGCCTCATGTTTTCACTACCTTGTATATTTAGGCTTAAAAAAGCTTTTCATACTTCAAATAATATCGGGATTAACCTGTTATCCAACACCGAGATTTCCGGCATCAATTATACCAGGTTGATTGAATAAACATTATGCCACAATAATTAAAAGTCCCACAGCAACATTGTGTTATTTCACCTTTAAACTAAAAGTTCTTTTTAATGCGGTGTGGACTATATAAACTAGCAGAATCGTTTCTTCGCCACACGTAAACATCAAGAGACGCTTCTCTATCTGTTTTAATCGTTTAAACAAAAATTTCGAATTGTTCGCCGTCTTACAAAAGGTAACAGTCACATTTATTATTCTACAATATACTATTTATTTCTTTCAAATAGTTATCGAACCGCTCCGGTGACCTAATAGTTAGAACGTCCATCCCAGAGTAGAGGTCGTGGGTTCGATCCCGATTTGAATCATACCAAAGACGTACAAAAATGGTATAAACAGCTGCCCCACTTGCCGCTCAGTATTAAGATGTTAGTGTTAGGACTGTTCGGCCTAGTGTCAGGATAATGTGACCAAGTGGGACATCATGCTACATGTCTGCGGCATGATTCATCAGTGTTAGACATCACTATAATCTGCTACATTATTGTAAACATCGTAGCGATATGACTGTAAAATTGATAAAGCTACGTTAAAACTTATTAGTAATAGAGCCATTTTATAAGCCAATAATAAAATGATTACTAGTATTAAGCCATCTTTTATAGTCTTGACTTAGTATAATTACCAGTAAAAGATCTACCTTTATAGGAGACTCAATATTTAAAATCTTTTAAGCTACGGTTACTTTATTTTTATTTTGGGTGAGTTAAGTCGTAAATAATTTATTCGTAAAAGTTAAACAACTGTTCTTTATTCTTGCCTGCGTTTCTTAATGAAATGATAAAAAGAAACATTACACATCTTATTCAGTTTTGGGGATTTTATAAACAATATTTTTATTTTGAGTTTCTTGAATTTTCGTTTTGTTACTTCTATTGTCAGCTGTGGGCTAATACTAATGGATATAGCTACTTTACATGTGTTTATATAAAGGTAAGTATATATCTACACATGATGCACTACGTTAGCATATTATGCTGCCACTATATTTTTATGTCATGATAATATCTTTTCTTTTCTTTGGGTCATTTTATCATGGAGAGACAAGTAATTTTCCTGCAATTTCTGTTGGTAATGGTGATGGCTATCCAAGTAATCTATTCTTGCGACTGTGTAGCTCCACGTACAATGAAGGAGTCGATCTGTGCTGGCGAAGCATGTTGGTAACATTAGTATATTAGAAAGATTCAAGCAACAATAATATCAAAAATGTTTTGTGGATGCTGGTAGTATTATCGATGGTAATGGTAAAGAATGAAAAAAATGATAAAAGTTTTGATAATGTCTCTATAACTGCTGGTAATATTATTACCACCTTCATTACTCCACTTTCTGTTGCTTTTATCAGTGGAGATTTTACAGCCCGTCATCGTAACTACCGGTACTCCTTATATATATATATATATATATATATATATATATATATATATATATATATATATATATATATATATATATATATATATATATATATATATATACTACAATAATATAAACTTTTTTTATTGCCCAACTATTCTAATCAACTTCACTAATAGGATTCTCGATTTCAGGCATTGAATCCTACTGGTAAAAAGGTTGACCCGATTGGTCGAAGGAGCTAAGGCGCACACATTTACATATCACTTACATCTAGCCTCGGTATGGGAAGGTTCGAGTTTTCGCTCGACCAACCAGTGCTTGTCAGAAATCATGTCAGTAATTTACCGTATGTCGGCTCTTCTCAGGGTCTTCCTCCACAAAATATACAGGTCGACTGTATAAACTCCAATATCCTGGAAAATGGTGTCAAACACTCAAAGCCAAATACGTGCAACAACTAGGCTAGCATATTAAAGCTAATGATAGGAAACACTTAAAATGTTGATATTTAGTAGTGCTAAGAAAACAAAGAAACATCACTGAAACCATTTAGATCATTTGTGATGTCTGTAGGTAACTTAAATATTCCAACGTCTCTTAGATTTTTACGGACTAGATGGGCAAATTGGTGCTGTAGTCTTCGCTTGATGGAAAGATACTTTGATATTAATTAATTAGACTGTGAGATTATTTAATGAGATGTTATTTATATTCAGTTATGATTAGTTTGAGGTTTGGTATGATAATTAAATCATAGGAACTGTCACATGGACGGCAATTTCACGTTAATGCTTATCTATAAGCGAATCATATTAACTTGGCTCTTTACAGTTGATTGTGCTATACAGAATTTCCTTTTGGACTTCCACCAAGGAGTCAGCCGAAATTATGTTCCTGGTATGTTGCAAAATAATAGAGTGGAAACAATTATATCCGGTATGTTATCATTGTTAATCATGTGCTATGAGACTTTTCAAACTACGATAATTCTCTGTTACTCGATCTTGCGAGAAATGAGGGCATTCAAACATATAGAAGTTCCAAACCATTGCAAAAGTGAAGAACTGACATAATACTAAAATGGATTTAGTTGCATTCATTAGCCCATGATAAACATCGTGTAGAATAAAGGGTTGTAAATCAACCAAGCTCATAACACCTTTTCAGAGAAATGAATCCCGATCTCACACTCATTCTTTACCCCTTGTTTGTGTACATGCTCTGTAGAATTTTTTTTTACTATTCATGAGAGGTCTCTACAGCAAAAATTACACTCCAATGCTTGACGATATCATTATGATTATTATCGTCGAAATGAAGGTCTAGGTGTCAAGATACTTTGGTAAAACTTGTTACAGTAAACAACACAAACCCCTACCATTTTAGGGTTATCACTTATAAATTCTATATCGCGCAGTTAACAATGCTATATATTTGATGTCGAAAAGTTGCTACAGTGGTCATGGCAACTCCAGTTAGTAGGAAGAAGGTATGCGGAACAGGACATTACGTTGATGATCTAAAGTTGATTCTCTTCTTTAAATACGAGATGTTTATGAATACCATTCACCATGCAAGTAAATAAATCTACTTACGACATACGTTTGAAGCAATTCCAATATATCTAACAATAATTTTCGCAGTCAGGGACAGTGTATGGTTATATATACTTCACGTTTATCCTGAACTTTCTAACACATAAAATGAAAAGGAAAAATGATGATATTAGTTACTAATAGTATCAGTTACGATTCCTGTATCATACCTGTCCCAGATGCACTATTAGGCTGATAACAAGCTTCAGAATAAGTCCAATCATGTATTTTGCAAATGGTTTTAAAGTTCATTTAGGTTTTGGCCATTTTGTCTTCCATATATCTAATGGTTTGTAGAATTTATAGTATCTGTTTGGAAATTAAATATTAGAATGATCTTATTCTTCCCTTGTGACGGAGAACTTTTTTCTGAGTTGATTTATACTGTAAAACCCGAACTCTTCGTCCAATGAAATGTGTATTTCTGAAAAAGAATTTAATTTCCGTATTTTCAAAATTAAAAAGGTAACAACAAAATTTTTCTTAACATTATTGTATTGCTTTTTTGTAATCATTGTTTTTTGCATCTTAATATGAGATTTTATAGATGTGATCCTCAGTCCTCGTTTATCTTCTGTTGTTCACAAATTGGTCTCCTTTGAAAACAATCCCTGTTTATTTTCATTGAAATCACATGTACAACAAGCGCAAACCTTTAAACTATGATATTTAATTCAGATTTCAATATATTATTTTTAAATCTCTTGTATATGTTTCCTGATATTTGATTTGATCAAAGGCCTTTGTGAATCGCACATAGAGATGACATAATTCACAGAACCTCTTAAATGACATCGTATGAGGCAGTTATATCAGTCAGATATGCAGTTTTCTCTTTCCTTTAGACACATCACAAATTAATCGTATGAAGCTGATACTGGGACTTGATTTAAAACTGCAGTCTTACTACATACCTGCTATTATGGTTTATTCTAATATTCTAAACATTTTTAACATTAGTTGAAACACAGACTACATGTCCAAAGAGAGATCAAAATGTAATTAATTCAAACCAGTTTTATCACGGGGAACTAAGCTACTATTAGAACTGAAGCAGTTTTAATACGGTTCACAAAATACAGATAATTCTTTTCCATTGCACTGAAGTGTTGTTAATTAAAATGTATGTTATAAGATAGAAATCAACAATCCTAATTTTGATAGATCCATAAGCGAACATATTTATTTCTTTCATTTAAAATATAGTTCGTCTTTCTCCTTTCAGAAGGCACCAAATCATTTACAGGAAAGCCATAACTTCACAGTGTTTTGTCCAAGTGATTGTCCTGTTGATTTTCAGCCAGAGCATGAGTATTATATTGTTGGTAAGACAACTTCAAAAGGTCATGCATAAGTTAACTAGGAATTTCATATGTTTAAGAGGTTCAGTATAATCCTGTCCCAACAAAGATACTCTAGTAGGAAACAAACCGAAATATTAAGAATCCAAGGGTTATATAATATTGACATAATATTATTACTCAAACCCTAATTTCGCTTATGTATTTCTCTGGATGGTAAATATCTGAGAAAGGTGTTTTTTAAAAAATATGGAGCAGTTGTTTTCTTCATAACATTATTTTTGTTTGAAATTCTATTACCAAAACGAGAAACATCGATATTTACTGAATATCAACGTTGCCTTAATATCATGAGAAAGCAACTGCCCATATATAGAAAGTTTTACTCGGACTAGGAATATACAAATCATGCACATAAAACGTACAGAACAGTGACAAAGAACTAAGTAACAAACTTGACTGACAGTCAGAAAGACGGACATACAGCTAAAAAACAAAAAAATCAATCCGTAGATATATAACTATAAATATTACATTATATCGTATTTAGGTATATCAGAAGGAGAAACATCAATTGTCGTCACCAGCTGTGATTACGTAGAGCGTGTTGACTCCAACACGATGATAATGAGATGAAGAATGATATTGTAACCCAGCAAAATGTAGTTAAATGTCCTAAGTACGAAAACTGAAGGATCCGGCAGACTCATCTTTTGTTGGTATAGCTATGATACACGAATAAAATCACTGATTCATTTTTAGTAATCTCTGTTAATTTGACAAATTGATAATCTGAGTTCTATGTATCAAGCTGTATTTCTTTCTTTTTTCTTTCTTTTATTACAAGCGTTGAAAACAATGATAGAAAAGACCATGCCAAAGCAATTCAGGTATCAAACAGGCAAACTGTGTACCTTGTTGTGTTGATATCATTGACGGTTTGAAATGGCACTTATAGCGTGTGAATTTACCAATAGCCACATATTTTGTACATATATTACTTAACTAATAACAGATATTCTGCCTACAAAATACGAATGATTGGAACATATCATTCAGCTAGCTTTTCTCTTTTGTTCCTTCGACAAACAATTAGTCTGCTCTTGTCATGTTTCTTGATTATTATGTGACACCAAATCATCAGTAAAACCACTAATAAAATGCTGAACCAATAGTCCAATTTTTCCTGACTGGGTAATGTTTTCATTTGATAGCATCCATTTTGTCGTCTACTTTTATTTTAGAAGATTTGGTCCCAGCACTGCTAAAATACCTCGCTCATTTGAGGAAAACAAATTTGATCTGCTTTTAATTATTCATTTGTTCAATGTCATCTTTCTGGTATTTTTAAAAATAAATAAATTGATGAAAGTAACCAGTGTCCTAGATAGACAGTCCTTCTCTGCTTGACTTCGTTATATATTACAGCATTTCCTGCGGTGTCGCTTAAATGACATGGATTTGAGGACCTATCCGCAGAAATTTAGTCACCAAGGTTGGCAAACAGGCCATGGATACCTTACAGGCCATAGTTATAATTCGTTAAAGCAGGAATCGTACCCATGCCAGTAGTAACAGCAGACAACTATCATCAGTGCCCAAACCCAAACTGCCATGCTATCATCTCTTCCTCCTCCCCACACACCGAAAATTGATGCAATTGTGTCATAGGTGAGGGATAGATGCATACAAATAAATTCTCATATTAAACAGAATTCAGCACTCAGCTATATGTACACACTCACGTTAGATTTTTGTTTAGAAATTTAAGGTATATATTATATATGCAAACATGTCAGAAGATAAAATGTTTTAGTGTACACCTCGTAAGAGAGCTCGGGCACGTAAAACAATTGGTCGAGAGTGATATTTGTTCTGGGGTTTATTAACCGAGAATTTTTGCAGCCAAAATTTATATTACATTACACCCAGGGTAAGTTATTTCTGTCTTTAAAATTAAGACCTTCTGGTTTCTTGTTTCAAACTGATCATTTAAGAGATTAACAAAGAATGTAGATGTTAGTGTCTGAATGAGACAGAAATATTATCATTGGAAGAAGAAAGAAACCAAACAATTAGAAGAAATAATAGACAAAAACATTGATAACTGGGTTTTCAGGGATCGATATGTCTAACTCGAGAACAATAAAACGTTGTTTGCTACATTAATTAAAAGAACATGAAAAATACTACCCAAGAATTGCTGACAATAATGCCGTTCCAGCTTTCGCCAATAACTTATGTCTTTCTTTTACTATTATGAAATGCATGCCAAAGAAAAGCAAATCTTAAACGACAAATTTACTGAATGCATATCTGTATGTATGTATGTATGTATGTATGTATGTATGTATGTATGTATGTATGTATGTATGTATGTATGTATGTATGTATGTATGTATGTATGTATGTATGTATGTATGTATGTATGTAAGGATGGATGGATGGATGTATGTACGGATGTTTTTATGGATGCATGCATACATATATACATGCATGCATAATTTTTGCAATCCCAGACACCAACTAATTTGTTCTTGTACACTTATGGTTGGCAACATATTGTTTTAGTATTATGTGGTTGAAATTGATCATGCCATTTCGAAAAATGGTTTAAAAACAGTTATATGCTAACCTATTTTTTTACAGTGAGCCTAATTTAAAAGTATGAGTAGGTTCATGTGCTTTATATACATGCAGTAAATCACATTCGAGATCAAATGTTTGCGGTGTTTAATATAATATAGGAATAATATAGTCATTCCAATAAATTATGCTGTCAATGACAACGAAGATGGGGATGGGTTTGGGGAGGTGGAGGGGGAACAATTCCATCTGGGCAACAGTCGAAGCAGGGTGCTATTGGGAGGTTTTTCTCCATCTGAAATTTTCTTAGGGATGCCGACAAAGAATAGTCCCCTGAAGTGGGTAATTGTTTCATTGATGTAGAATATAATTCCCGACATGTGTCTTGTGTTTGTTTCTTAGGGATCTAACTCACAGATGTTGCTGTACATCGCCCATGTAGACTACCCTATAGAGTTATATACCACTAGTTCAGCAACGGTCGTACTTATTAGAATAATTTAATATGACAAATAACAATTTCCCTATTTTCTGGACGGACACTGTTTTATCGTTTCTTGAACTCTAATTTATATGCGATTTTGAATTGTCTAAAAGAATGCATTGCTGTTCGCTATCACTATTTCAAACATTTCAATCCTTATTATTAATGGCGAAATGCAAAAACTGGTTCACCTGGTAGCAACAACAGAGTTAAATACACCTTTCTCAGTTCTAAGAACACCTACACGAAGAAAAAAGTCGAAAAAATAATGACACAAAATGATCTTGCGTACTTTTGGTGCAGAGGCCTATCAGAGATTCAAATGTAATAGGCACAAATAGAAATAGAACGATGCATCCAGCCATCTTATGAAATTTAATTAATAATTTCAAATTGAACTAAAAAATTATATATATATATATATATATATATATATATATATATATATATATATATATATATATATATATATATATATATATATATATATATGACTGAAGATAAAATATAGATGAGAATAGCAAAGATATGGGTTTTTTAATGCGTGGTTAACCAAATTTCAATTATATTAAGAATAATAGTTAGGAATCAATTATGTCGAAACATTTGTGAACTGACAGACAGACACACAAAATAAACTAAACAATCATAAAAACTAGATATACTATTCAATTTTAATGCAATGTCCTCTTACGTATTTCTATATTCTGCTCTCACTGGATGTTCAGTTGTCTCATAAGGGGCAGACTGCAACTATGTTATTTAGAAGATGGCCTTGACAGTATGTCATTAATGTGTTGACCCCAGCGGCATAAAAATGATCAGCATACAAATACATAAAATGACTGTAACTATATTATTTAGATGAATGCCTTGAGAATATCTCATTAATGTGTTGACGCTACTCCAAATACAGATGAACAGCTTCTATGCTGAGCCATAATATGTACACATATATTGTACCCGTCCGCATAAAAAGACATGAAAAAATTGGTCGGTGCCGAGCTACGTCAGTATGTCTTTAATGTGTTGACCCCAGCGGCATAACAATGATCAGCATACAAATGCATAAAGTGACTGTAACTATGTTATTTAGAAGAATGCATTGACAGTATGTCATTAATATGTTGACCTCAGCGGCATAGAAATTATCAGCATACAAATACATAAAATGACTATAACTATGTAAACGTCCGCATAAGAAGACATGAAAAAATTAGTCGGTGCCGAGCTACGTCAGATCAACACAATACGAATCTTTTTGAAGATTGTCATGGGTCAAGACAAAAAAATATGATTCAAACACAAACACACAGATATATACTTATGTGTGTGAGCGTGTGTGAAATTGTATATTCCTAGACCCATATTATACTTTACAATATATATATATATATATATATATATATATATATATATATATATATATATATATATATATATATATATATATATATATATATATATATATATATATATATATATATGTACTTACCTAAATATAACCAATTAATCAAACAAGTCAAAGATCTATAATTCCTTCATGCAGGAATCATACCCACGACTCGAGTAAGGACAGCTTTCATCCCAAACCTGCACAGCTAAATGTTCAAGTCTACACAAATACCCGCGGCCACAAAGAGGTTAAAGGTAAGGAAGATAAATCAAAATTCTTTCTCTTGCAAACGGAATATAAGACAGAAGTGTGCATACACGCATACTGGATTTATATTGGGAAATAGAAGTGATATACTATCTACGCTTATCTGCCAAAATGTTGCAGTTTTAATTTGCATGTCGTAATAGAGAGTGCGCATGTCAAAATAATTGGTCCAGAATGATATTTGATCAGGGTCTTTTACGGGATTTTTGCAGTCAAAATTATTTATATCACATTAATCCCAGGATATGTTATTTTTTCTTAACATTTAGAATTTTTCGATACTTATTTCAAAAGGCTCATTTAATTGATTAACAAAGCATGATGATGTTAAGGTCTCAAAGAGAATAAAAGATAAAAAAAGATTATATCGCCATTCCGGCTGCCGCCCATAACTTGTGCGCTTGCCTTACCGTCATGAAAATCAGATTATAAAAACAAAATTTACTAATATTTGTGGATATATTTGTCTATTATATATGTATTTACAATCCCAGATCCTCTCTAATTTGTCCTTACTGTCACAATAAGGTTGACAACATATTCTTTTAGCATTAACTGATTGTAATTGTTGTTGAAATTTAAACAAAGAGTTTCAAATTAGTGATATGTTAACCTTTTTACATTAACCTTATCTAAAAGTACAAGTAGATGCACGCGCATTATATGCACACCTTAAATTAGATTTGAGATCAAATGTTTGTGTGCGGCGTTGAATACAATGTATGGATAATTTGATCATTCCAACGATTTCTACTGGCGTCAAGGTTGAGGTGGGTCGGGAGATTGGAATAAATTGTTCTTGGATGGCATTCTATGCAGGGTGCCGTCGGGAACTATTTTACAGCTGAACTTTTGTTAGTATTCCATCTCGTGTTAGGTAGGGGCGCCATCATAGAATATTACCCACAGGCGCTTAGAATCCTCGGGCCACCTCAGTCTGCTGTAAAACCGGATATACAGGTCATTGCTTTTTGAGTTCAGAAATGATTTCAAAGATATATGATATTCATGCACAATATTTTCCTTGTCATTGTTTCTTCGGATACAATTTCCTGATACCACTCTGCTTCGCCCATGTAGACAGGCAATTCGAGGTAAATACTACTAGTTCAGAAATAGTCATTATGTAGAAACATTTAAAATAACATTTAATAAGTTATCCATTTTGTTCTGAGGCACTTTTGTGATCTTTTCTTCTACCCTAATTTATGTAATACTTGGTAATGTCTTAAATAATACATTTCTGGTCACTAACTCTACTGCAAGTATTTTCCTTCTTATTGGCGTTATTGTTAATTGTGACAAATGCAACAACCGCGGTTGAATAGGTGGCAACAACAGCAAAATACAGCTTTATCAGATCTAAGACAACATAGATAAAAAGAAACACAGAATGATAATAACACTAGTTTTGCAAAGAATGATTCTTATGGAAAGTTGTTTAAAATAAAAGTAAAATTATGTTTGGGTGCTTGTGGTGTAGGGGTACTACAGAGATTCAAGTGCAATGAGTTTTACTATAAATATAACACTACTTCCAAGCTATAATGAAACCTAATGAACACATTCAAATTGAACTTAAAAGTATTTTTTCCCCAAGAAATTATGTATGACTGAAGATAAAGAATAGACGGATAATGAGTGAGAGTGGTAAAGGTATGTTTTACACTTGTTTAACTACATTTGCAACTACATTACACAAACAACAATAGTCAGGAATCAATTATGCCGAGAACATATGCACTCACAGACACAAACACACATCATGTCATTTAGAATAGTCTTAAGTTAAGTAAATGAACGTATATGATCGCGCAATGTTTTATTATATATTTGTCTAAATTGATTTTGGAATTTATTATTTTTTTTCTGAATGTATATCGAAATACAAAATACAATTCCATGCAACGTCCCCTTATTTACAAAAATATTTTGGTTTCACTGGTGCTTAGCTCAGCTCGTCAGCGGCATAAAGATTATCAGCATACAAATGCATAAAATGACTGTAACTATGTTATTTAGAAGATTGCCTTGACAGTATGTCATTAATGTGTTGACCCAAGCAGCATAAAAATGATCAGCATACAAATATATAAAATGACTGTAACTATGTTATTTAGAAGAAGGCCTTGACAGTATGTCATTATTGTGTTGACCCCAGCGGCATAAAAAGATCAACATACAAATATATAAAATGACTATAAATATGTTATTTAGAAGATTGCCTTTACAGTATGTCATTAATGTGTTGACCCCAGCAGCATAGGAATCATCAGCATACAAATGCACAAAATGACTCTAACTATGTAATTTAGATGAATGCCTTGACAGTATGTCTTTAATGTGTTGACGCAACTCCAAATACAGATGAACAGCTTCTTTGCTCATCAATAATATGTACACAGATAGTGTACACATCCTATTAAGAAGCCATTTCATCACGGTGCGATATATTAATTTGACATAATTGGAAATCTTCATGTACCTGACATGCGTAGGGCTCCATCTCTCGAAAACAAGATGTTTGGAATACCACATCGAACAATGACATTTTTAATGGTTGAAGCTCATGGAAAGCAGACACTTGGGCTGTTGACTGTACTTCATCATGTAAAAAGATAATACAAAATATTCACATGTAAAAAACAATTGGGATGAGAAGAAAAGAAATTTGAACTCTAACATATGATCTAAATGAAGGTAAAGACACAGTGTAAATTAGAATTTATTACAAGATGGAAATATTTGTTATATGTACAGCAAACATAGAAAATAGCAATTCAAACATGCAAGAATAAAAAGAATCAGTTACATCACAATATATATATATATATATATATATATATATATATATATATATATATATATATATATATATATATATATATATATATATATATATATATATATATATATATATATATAACACAAATGATTTAAATTTTTATACATTTTTCACGTTGAAACAAAATATTCCCGATCGGCATTAAAATAATTTAAAGAGCTTTATGTGCCAATTCTATTGTACAATATGTGATGTTTGAGCAATGTCAGCACCACTTATATTTCCTTAGGATGAATTGCTTATATGTTGTGTATGACAGTGTGTGTATGTCTGAGAGAGAGAGAGAGAGAGAGAGAGAGAGAGAGAGAGAGAGAGAGAGAGAGAGAGAGAGAGAGAGAGAGAGAGAGAGAGAGTTTAAATCGAAGAAGGTATTATCTTGCAGCATTAAACTGAAAAAAGGGTTTTTTTGTACCTAATGCATTCATCTAACGGAACAATATTTACAGCTTACCTATTTCCATGCCTTTGATAAATGTGTCTCTTTTAATCACCAAGAGACTTTAAAAAAACCCACAAACAATACAGCCATTAAAGGATAGTGCATGAATACTAACACTAATCACAGCAATAATTTTTAAGGTAGACTTTTAAAACCTTTAGATTTTATTTGTGATAGTATGTATATATATGAGAAATAGCTTCAGATGCCAACTGTTGCCATGGGTAAGTAACTTAATGGGACAATTTGGATAGGTATATTGATTGTGCGTGTTTTATTGAGTAAAAGTTGAGTATTGCTTATAAGTTGTTATATGTAGAGTTAATACCTGGAATGGAGGCTCAATAAAATAAATCACCTTGAACAATTTCATCATGATCATGATCATTATCCTACTCCTCACCATCATCTTCTTTTTCTTCTTCTTCTTCTTCTTCTTCTTCTTCTTCTTCTTCTTCTTCTTCTTCTTCTTCTTCTTCTTCTTCTTCTTCTTCAATTATTTGGAATTGGAAACAATTATAAAATGACATCGGATACATCAATAAGTTACATTAGAACCATGTATTTAAGAAAGTTTTTATAATTCCTCCAAGTGGAGGCTTCAGAAGAATTTATCTTAAAAATCAAATTTTCTTCTCCTTCAAGCCATTTCCCTCCCTCCCTCCGCCATCTGTCTCTCACTCTGAAAGTATTATATATAAGGTCATCACCTGCTTCGCTACTTTATACAACAATACACAATATATAGAAAATATTAATATTTAAGGCCATCACATGCTTTTCCAGTATATATATATATATATATATATATATATATATATATATATATATATATAAATATATATATATATATATATATATATATATATATATATATATATATATATATATATATATATATATATATATATAACAACATAATTGCTTTGAAAAAACATTTTAAATTACCAAGAATGAAGAACAATTGGTTTTTGAAAATTCATAGATGGTTGTAAAAACTATCAGCACTTAAATATTGACAGTTACTCTACAGGTGTATGTCTGAAATCTATTTCATTTTCAATACTACTATGTTGCTGATGGCCTCTTCTTGTATCATTTTAGATATTAGGGTCTTAGAGTTTATACCAAGCTACAGATAGTTGTCAGTTGTTGGAGTCTGCTTGATATTGTAATGCAGCCACTGTGCCAAAGAAATACAGACACATCAATGATGTGTTTGGTTCACATACTCACACGACACAAATGGTGTCAGTTCACCAGAGAGATTTATAAGATGGGAAACATTTTAGTCACAAAGTTATATAAGTTTTATATATAATGGAATCGAAAAAGCATAGAAACGAAACAAAACCTTTGCTTTTTGTATAGTTGATTAAAGTACAGGTATTCACGAATGAGATTTAAAGTAATATATATGTATCAAAATCTAAATGTATTACACTTATATGTACTTCACTTAGACGATACATATAATTCAACATCAACGTCTGAGTCTGTTTTAGTCCTAGTGACGTGGCAAAATTTGGATACTGCTTGATCCTGAATAATTCGTATTCCTTTTGTATAACTCTCTTAAATAGATATCTAGTTTCATATTTAAACTTTAAAAGAGCTGCACCTAATACAGAATGAGTGAGTATGTACGAATTATCTGTTACTAAATATGAACGGCTATACTGAACAATACAAAATTTTGTTGAGCATGGAAACAACTATAAATAAGTATACAAAGTATTGTTAAGCATGTAAACAGCTATATGTAACTATACAAAATGTTGTGCATATAAAGTTATTACCATGATAGTTTCATTTTTAGGAATAATTATGATATATGAAACATGAAAGCTAAATTAATATAATTAACCCATTATCTGTTTGGCTCTATCAGTGCATTATATCATATTTTAAAGAAAATATTTGCATGGTTTGAATTGATATATATCATTACATATCTAGCTGCATTGACATTATCTAGGTCATCTGTAACCTATTTAATATATTTTCCCTTTTTCCTTTTGAACTTTCTTGTCGATTTCTAAGAGTGTTCTGAGACGTACGAGACAGAACTTCCATAGTCACGAGAACTACTCTGTAAATGAAATAATTTAAGAAAGGTTCTTGTTTACATCCGGTCAATAAGTAAGTCACCAAATGGATTCATGGCTGATGACATGCCTGATGGAGAAGTGTCTTTTTGGAGAAGAAGCAGGGCATAGCAATGAGAATAAGCAGGGCACAGCAATGAGAAGAAGCAGGGCACAGCAATGAGAATAAGCAGGGGATAGCAATGAGAATAAGCAGGGCACATCAATGAGAATAAGTAGGACACATCAATGAGAATAAGCAGGGTATAGCAGTGACAATCAGCAGGGCAAAACAATGAGAATAAGCAGGGCACAGCAATGAGAAGACGCAGATCACAGCAATGAAAATAAGCAGGGCATAGCAAAAAGAATAAACAGGGCACATCAATGAGAATAAGCAGGGCATAGCAATGAGAATAAGCAGGGCATAGCTGAGAGAGGATATATATGTTTCATGCCATCAGAGACAAGGAGACAAAGCAGTGAACCATTGATCAGTTTGTCAACGAAGATGGAAATACTGAAGTTCATGAGTTAACAATGACATTTGAAATGGGTGTTATGAATGAAAATGTTGATATTGTTCGTAACCTAGGCTTGCCTTCGCAGTATCCTGTTATTATTACTAGATGGAAAGATGTGCTCTCGATGGCAGAAAATAGTATGCAATATATTATAAATAACAAAAGAACAAGCGGGTTGTACATATCGAGTATAACGTCATCTGACAAAGTTTTATTTGACTTTTTGTCCTTATTACATTAAGGTAAAAAGAGCATTTCTCTATTTAATACAACATTGGCGATCTTCATTTCTTTGCTTTAACTCTATTCGTTTGTTGTTTCCAATTCTATGATGAATGAAAATATGTAATAGTAGTGGTAATTTTAATTTAAGTAGTGTTTGGTCCTGCGGCAATGGATGACTTCTTACAGTTCGTCATTTATATGCTAGGCACATATGCTGATTGTAATAATTGTGTCTTCTTGCATTTTCTTGATTTGTTTCAAATTTGAAATTTAGTGTAAAAGTGTACTGATCTGTGTCCGGAAATTATATAGGTTAAACTTTATATAATATAGTGATCCTAATGTGTTTAGTTTTACAGACAATCTCATGAAATTATAGTATTTTGGTTTAGACTGTGGGTAAAACGAGTAGATAGAATGTATAATTATTTATTCCCTCCATTTCTGCTGATGTCCCGATGCTTTGTCCTTGGCTACTGATGGCAGATTGTCTGATAGCAAAGTCTGACGATTATATTCAATTTTAGTTGTATAGATAAATATCACCCATTGAAAGAAAAGGAAAATTGATTTGAAAATTTTAAGCAGGATATAATAGATAAAATTTGGTTGATCAAACTCTAGAGAAAAAGTCATTGTATTATAATTTATATAATTCTGTCCTCTATAAAACTTGTATGAAAATTAGACTAATAGATATAACGTACCAATAATTAATACAATTCTACTAAGAAAGTCTTGACTGACAAAATCATATTAATTTCCTTTCCTGTGAAAGACTGCATTCTCTCCATATATTTACTCTAACTCATTTGGCCGTGCAAACTTTATATATATATATATATATATATATATATATATATATATATATATATATATATATATATATATATATATATATATATATATATATATATATATGAATAGACAGATAGATAGATATATAGTTTGATAGATAGATAGACAGACAGACAGACAGATAGATGGATAGATGGATGGATAGAAAGATATACATATATACAGACAAAGACAGACAGATAGATAAATAGATAGATAGATAGATAGATAGATAGATAGATAGATAGATAGATAGATAGATAGATAGATAGATAGATAGATAGATAGATAGATAGATAGATAGATAGATAGATAGATAGATAGATAGATAGATAGATAGATAGAGAGATATTTTGGAATCTTAGCTTTTTCGCAGCGTCGGGCAGGTATATTTTTAAAGCCTTGTGAGACTAGAAAATGAAAATAATGATCATTAAGGATGCGTCTTGGCTCAGATAATACTTGGTCAGATAATAGGTTTGGAAAATGGGAAGAAGTGTTTGACAGCAAACTGTGTTTAATTGTTCCTAATTTATCTTGTTTCGTCTCGATAGGAGGAATATATGTAAAACATCAAATGAGCCTGTTTTTTATTTTCATACGTCAGTTTGTAATTTTGTAGTTTGTAGGTGTAGGTGTTGGCAAGTTCGTATATGTCTTCCATTGTCAAGATGGGTTTGGACGCATGAAAATCCATATTAAATTCATATAAGTTTAATACCTTGTATTTATGTTATTTATGTATCTATTGACGCTTTTAATGTTGCATCTATCATTGTAACCATTGTGCACAGAGTCAAATTTAATATTAAATTAACGTATAATCATACTTATTGTTAAATTTCCATTGACCCCAAACGTGACATACCTATTGCTGAACTCCTAAAGATTCCTTTAGGGTCATAATTAAATGCTAATTCTCATAGATTACCTTAGCGTGCACACTATCTCATTATTGCACACACCTACTGACATGTTTATAAAAGTAAATCGAGACTATATTCAAAACATTACTAGTGTTTATTTGTCAAAATTAACAATGAATTTGAAATAAATCTATATCAAAATTTAAGTAATAGAAACGTGTCACCGCCTTGTATCATTATTGTCTATTTTATAAGAGAGTAATAATGTTTTGAGATGCAACAGTCAGTGTTTATATCGATTTGATATCGGATAGTAAGAAAAGTTTCGTTTTATTTGTGCCATATTTCATCAAATTAAATTAATCATTAAACATAATGCTGCATATGCTTTTAGGTAATAATTATATGAGTTTCATGACAATTGTCGTTTATAAAAATATAAACATATACTTCTCATAAATAAATTTTATAGGTGCACTTTCACCGCCTAAATTTTAATTCATGTGAAACCAATGAAAAGAGAAATATTAATGTATCAGTACAGTTTAATGTCTGCAGTTTTGATAACAAATTGGTATATAAAGGTAAATTTTCTTAGGGTTTCCATCTAGTAAAAATGTAAAAATTCTTATTTTCTTTCTTAACGTTCTGCATCGTCAACGTACTCATGAACTAACCCTACTATCAGGTATTTATAGTCTTGTAAATTCTCGAGAAAGATTGCAACAGCACGGCAAAGCAAGAGAAGGCATTATCCAAGTTGTTGTCCACTATAGCCGCTAAATTTGAAATGGTACAGTAAGTAGGGTTTGTTATTCCATGTGCATTTACAATTTGTCAAACAGGATTTGATCCGAAAATATACTGTACATTTTGAAGAAAGGCTCATCGGCAGACCTTAACTCAGGAGCCCATGAAAGTACCTTTCAGTATCTAAACTATACACGTATTGGAGACCAAGAGTGTACGGAAATTGACAGTTTGAAAAATTGGCGAGAATATTTACCGAAAAAGGCCAGTTGATGTCAGTACAAATTTTGGGATGCATTTTTATCAAATTATGTATGTATGTATGTATGTATGTATGTATGTATGTATGTATGTATGTATGTATGTATGTATGTATGTATGTATGTATGTATGTATGTATGTATGTATGTATGTATGTATGTATGTATGTATGTATGTATGTATGTATGTATGCATGCATGCATGCATGCATGCATGCATGCATGTATGTATGTATGTATGTATGTATGTATGGTTGTATGTATGTATGGTTGTATGTATGTATGGTTGTATGTATGTATGTATGTATGTATGTATGTATGTATTTATGTATGTATGTATGTATGTATGTATGTATGTATGTATGTATGTATGTATGTATGTATGTATGTATGTATGTATGTATGTATGTATGTATGTATGTATGTATGTATGTATGTATGTATGCATGTATGCATGTATGTATGTATGTATGTATGTAATTAAAGAGTTGTGTATGTAATTACTTTTGTATATATCTATGGATGTATGCATGACTCAGATTTAGACAAATTAGATAATAAGTCATGACACTGCAATTATTATTAAATATTGTAAGTGTCATTGTCTTATTTATTTCTGTTAAGGATTATATTATTTTCTTTGACACTCTGCTGATCAAGTTGTTTGGTGACTGGTTATTGACTGATCGAATACTTCCTGAAAATCTGATTAAATTTAGAGTTGTTTTAGCTGATTTTGTTCTTCTTCTCGTAATCCACCTCCAATAACTGGTTGTCAACAAGAATACACCTATAGGAGCTACATGTATCTCGAAGTATTGTACTTTTTTCGGTCATAACATTCAAACATTTTACAATAAGTATTAAAATGTTTTGCGTTGTAAAAGAGTTGGTGATACAGTCTAAAATGAAACAAGCAGGACAGCAGGAAAATACAAAAACTTGGTCACTGATGTCAATAGAAATGATTTAACCTAATAGGAAATATCTTAATAACCATGTCATTCTGATCTTACTTTGTCATTTCTGCACCAATTAAGTCCTATTTTAAAAGAAGTCACCATGAAATTTAAAGAGATCGCGGTGTAATTAAAATAACTCTTCCTAAAGCATTGCTTTAATGATTCATATATAACATTAGACAATGAATGCAGACGTACAGCCATAGGTACTAGGTCATATTCCAGACAATGATAATGTTATGTAAGATGTAAGAGCCATTGACTGCACTGGTGTTACGCGATTTGCCAAAGGTATTTACCAAAACTTCTCATAGATAAAATAAACATTTATAGCAGTTATCAAATTACGAAAAAGAGGAAATGTTAAAGGCTTCATTACCATGAGGAAAATTAAACTTTGTGTATTATTGTATTCTTTCGTTATTAACCCTGTGGACATTTTGTCTCCAGAGGTAGAAACATTTTTCGTTTATAACAGAAAAATTACAACGAAATGGGAATTAACTACAACACCAGAACAAGTATGGTTCCAGACGACATGACAAGCACTTACAAATTTCGGTCCTTGATCCCTTAGTCCCAGATACCTTGGCATGACTAAGTAACATTGGGGATAACCTGAAACTCTGCTTTGTAACAGGTAAAACATAAGAGAACATAAGAGAAGGAAATAACACTAAACATTTAGTCGAGTATATTGTGAGCGAATATAGTTAGTTAACTGCTGCCATACAAAGATCTCTTGCAGATATTGCAAATATATTGACTATATAATCATCCAAAACCATTTGCTTTATCCCAATTATAAAATCGTTTTTTGCTCAGGAATGAGGCGATATAAATTTGTTTTATTGGGATTTTAAGAAAACTGACAGATAAAGTATTTAGTGATATATTGTAAAATCTAGTGTGTAATACGTACACATGTTTAATGCACACCCGGACTTTATCCTTTCAATGTAATGCAATACTACTGACACCTATGTTTTAAATATTATTATTATTATTATTATTATTATTATTATTATTATTATTATTATTATTATTATTATTATTATTATTATCTCTATTGATTTGAGTCCACTATCACCACGTTATCTTTCACATACATTATTTTGTATTGCACTCTTAAATCCACCCAAAACGGTAAATTGTCACTCTTAACAACAATGCGACTGAGCTTTGCATCTTTTGTGCAGTATTACTAAAATATTAATTTCACTAATAACCGAGTTTGTCAATGATTGTGTAAAAACGGACTGCCTATGTTTTCTCCACCTTGCATAATTAGGCTTAGAAACATCTGTTCATATTTCAAATAATATCGGGATTAACATGTTAACTAACTCCGTGATTTCTGACAGCAATTACACGTGGCTGTTTAAATAAACATTATGCAACAATAGATAAAAGTCCCACGACAACATTTTGTTTTTTCACCTTTAGAATAAAGTTTTGTTTTAATTATGTGTAGACTATATAAATCAGCAGAATCGTTTCTTCGCCAATCGTCAACATGAAGAGACGCTTCGAAGATGTTTTGATCGTTTAAACAAAATTTCGAATTGTTCGCCGTCTTACAAAAGGTAACATCCTCATTTATTACTCTAAAATGTACTAGTTAGTTCTTTTAAATAGCTAACGAACCGGAGCAGAGGTCGTGGGTTCGATCCCCATTTGAGTCATACCAAAGATGTACAAAAATGGTACTAACAGCTGCCTCGCTTGCCGCTCAGCATTAAGAGGTTAGTGTTAGGACTGGTCGGCCTAGTGTCAGGATAATGTGCCTAGGTGGAGCATCATGCTACATGTCTGCAGCATGATGCCACAGTGCTACACATTACTATAAACTACCACATTATTGAAGACATCGTATGGATATGACTGTATAATTGTTAAAGCTACGTAAAAATTATTAGTAATGGAGCCTTTTTTATAAGCCATTACATAGAATGATTACCAGTATTAAGCCATCTTTTTCAGTCTTGGCTTAGTATAATTACCAGTAAAAGAGCTACATTAATAGAAGTCTCAGTATTTAAAATCTTATAAGCTACGGTTACTTTTTTATTTTGGAGGAGATAAGTCGTAGCTAATTTATTCGAAAAAGGTAAACAACTGTTCCTGTATTCTTGCCAGCGTTATGTGATGAAATTATAAATAAAAGATTACACATCTCATTCAGTTTTGGGGATTATGTAAACAATATTTCTATTTTGTGTTCTTTTAATTTTCGTTTTGTTACTTCTATTGTCAGCTGTGGGCTGATGCTAAGAGATATAGCTACTTTACATGTGTTTATATAAAGATAAGTATATATCTACACATGATGCACTACGATAGCATATTATGCTGCCACTATATTTTCCTGTCATGATCAGATCTTTTCCTTTCTTTAGTCTTTAGGTCTTTTTATCATGAAGAGACCAGTAATTTTCCTACAGTTTCTGTTGGTACTGATGATGGCTATCCAGGTAATCTGTTATTGCGGCTGTTCAAGTATCCGTACAATGGAGGAGTCGATCTGTGCTGGCGAAGCATGTTGGTAACATTAGTATATCAGTAAGATTCTAGCAACAAGAATGTCAATAATTTGTTGTAGATGATTTTAGTATTATTAATGTTAATGGTAAAGAATGAAAAAACAATAAAAGTTTTGATAATGTCTCTACAACTATACAACGTATGTATGAACTACATTGATTCAATTTATTTACTACGATAAATTCACGAAAATAGAAATATAATACCATTTATCATACACCGATTGAGTGTTCAAACATCATAAAATAAGATGTACATCGAAATTTAATAAAGTTATCATTATTATGTACTTTTGTTTACTTTATCAAAGGAAAAGATCTAAAAGAAATCTGTCAAAATAAATTGCACACCTTGAGCAACAAACTTATAGACATAAATCATACAGTCAGCCATATATGCTTACAGATATACATTCATGCATACATATAGGGACGTACATATAACTTTAATGCATTCAATGCGAAAACTATATGAAATACCTATAGGGACGAAACCTTTACTATATTCAATGACAAAACTATGAATATAAAACAAGCATTCAGTTATACAGTATTACATACATTCATCATGATTATAATAAACGCATCTGTATCTCTGCTACAGTGGTCATGGCAACTCCAATCAGTGTGATGAAGGTTAACGGAGCAGGAAATTCAGTTGATGATATGAAAGTGACTCTTTTCCTTAAATACGAGATGTATGTGAACATCATGTACCAAGTAAGTAAATAAATCTACTTACGACATACGTTTGAAGCAATTTCAATATATCTAACAATAATTTTCGCACTCAGGGAAAGTGTATGGTTATATATAGTTCACATGATGCTGAGCTTTCTAAGAACACATAAAATGTAAAAGAGTAATGATGATAGTGCTTTTTAATATTGTCAGTTAAGTTTCATGTATCATATACCTGTCCCAGATGCACTATTAGGCTGATAAGAAGCTCCGAATAAGAACAATAATGTATTTTGCAAATTGTTTTTAAGTTTATTTGTGTTTTGTTGGGGTTGTGGCCATTTTGTCTTCCATATATTGAATGGTTTATAGAATTTTATCCATCCTATTTGCTAATTGGATATTAAAATAACCCTCCAAATGATCTTATTCTTCCAGTGTGATGGAGAATTTTGTGTCTGTGTTGATTTATACTGCAAAACCCGTGCTTTTTGTCCAATGAATTGTGTATTTCCGGAAAATAATAATAATAATTTAATGTTCCAAATTTACATAATTCAAGAAAAACTAAATTCTTCTTAACCTTATTGTATTGCTTTTTTGTAATCCTTGTAGTTTGTATCTTAATATGGAATTTTATAGATGTTATCCATGAAACTATGATATTTGATTCAGATTTCAAGATATTATATTCATATCACTTGCATATGTACCTAATATTTGTTTTAATCGGAGGCCTTTGTGATTCTTGCAAAGAGATGATATAATTCACACAACTTCTTAAGTGACATTGTATGAGGCAGTTATATCAGTCAAACATGCATTTTTCTCTTTCCTTTCGACATACTAACCAAACACATCTTTTATTTTTCCTTTGAAAATCCAAGGAAATTTCATGTTGATAATGTGTAGCTAACTTCAAGGCATCTATTGAACTAGATGACGTGAAATACATGTATTTCTAACCGATTGCTGTGAACTTACAGAAACACCACAAATTAATAGTATGAGGCTGATACTGAGACTTGATTTAAAACTGCAGTCTTACTAAATACCTGCTATTATGGTTTATGCTACACATTTTTAACATTAGATGAATCATATACTATGTGTCCAAAGAGAGGTTAAAATGTAATTAATTCAAACCAGTTTTATTACGGGAACTAAGCTACTATTAGAACTGAAACAGTTTTAATCCGGGTCACAAAATGCAGATAATTCTTTTCCATTGCACTAAAGTGTTGTTAATCAAAATGGATATAAGATCGAAATCAACAATCTTAATTTTGATAGATCCACAAGCGAACACATTTATTTATTTCATTTAAAAGATAGCTCATCTTTCTCCTTTCAGGATGGACCAAATGATTTAGATGAAAGCCATAACATCACAGTGTATAGCCCCAAATATTGTCATGTTGATTTTGAGATAGGGCATGATTATTATATTGCTGGTAAGACAACGTCAAAAGGCCATGCATGAGTTACCTAGGAATTCCATATGCCTAGAAGGCTCGGTATACTCCTGTCGCAACTAAGATACTTTAGCAGAGAATAAGCCGAAAGATTAATAATCCAAGGGTTATATAATATTGACCTAATATTATTACTCAAACGCTAATGTCGTTTATTTTTTTCTCTGGATGGTAAATATTTGTGCAAGGTTTTTGAATAGATATGGAGCAGATGTTTTCTTCCTAAGATTATTTTTGTTTGAAGTTCTAGTGCCAAATGTGCAACATCAATAATATTTGCTGCATATCAAAGTTGCCTTAATATCATGAGAATGCAACTGCCGATATTTAGACAATTTGATTCTAACAAGGAATATCCATTTCATGCACATAAAACGTACAGAACAGTGACAAAGAAGTAAGTAACAATCTTGATTGACAGTCAGAAGGACAGACAGATAGCTAAAAATTAAAGATCAATCCATAGATATATAAATATTACGTTATATCGTATTTAGGTTTGTCAGATGGAGAAACCTCACTTATCGTCAACCGCTGTGGTTACTCAGAGCGTGTTGACTGGGATCTTCAGCACGATGAACATGAGAGGAAGAATGATATTCTGACCGGCCAAACGAATATCAAATGTTCTCGTTAGGAAAATTGATGCAACCGGCAGACTCATCTTTCGCTGGTGTAGCTATGTTACACGAATAAAATCATTGATTCATTCTTAGTGAGCGCTGTTAATTTGAGAAATTGATAATCTGAGTTCTAAGTATCGAGCTGTCTTTCTTTCTATTTTCCTTTCTTTTAATCCAAGCGTTGGAAACAAGGATAAGAAACAAACGATTCCAAAGCAATTCAGATAACAAACAAGCAAACTGTGTGCCTTGTTGTGTTGATATCATTGACGCTTTGAAATGGCACTTCAAGAGGGTGAATTTACCAATTGCCAGATATTTTGTACTTATAATATTTAATTTATAACAAATATTCTGCCTACAAAATACGAATGATTGGAACATGTCATCCATCTAACAATTCTCTTTTGTGCTTTCGACAACAATTAGGTAGCTCTTGGTCATTGTGGGGCACCATAATCATCAGTAAAGCCACTAATACAAATGCTGAAACAATAGTCCAAATTAATCCAGACGGGAAATGTTTTCACTTGCTAGTATCCATTATGTCTTCTACTTTATATTAGAAGATTATGTCCCAGCACGGCTACAAATACCCCGTTCATTTAAGCAAAACAAATTTGATCTACTTTTAATTATTCATTTGATTAAAATCATCTTTCTGGTATTTTTTAAAAAAAATCCACGATGAAAGTAACCAGTCTTTTAGATAGACAGACCTTCTCTGCTTGACTTCGTTATATATTACAGTATTTCCTACAGTGTCGCTTAAGTGACATGGATTAGATGACCTATCTGCAGAAATTTAGTCACCAAGATTGGCAAACAGGCCGATGACATCTTACAAGCCAAATAGTTATAATTCATTAAAGCAAGAATCGAATCCATGCCAGTAGTAAGACTAGACAACTATCATCAGTGCCCAAACCTAAACTGCCACGCGTTTTTCTCCTCCTCCCCCTACCCTGAGAAATGATGCAGTTGTGTCATAGGTGAGGGATAGATGCATAAAACTTCATTCTCAGATCAAACGGAATTTAACCATCAGCTATGCATACACGGACTCTAGATGTTTATTTAGAAATTCAAGGTATATATTACCTATGCTAACGGGTCAGAAGGTTGCATTTTTAGTGTACATCTCGTAAGAGAGCGCGGGCCCTTAAAAAAATTGGCCGAGAGTGATATTTCTTCAGGGGTTTATTAACTGGGATTTTGTGCAGCCAAAATGATTTATATTACCTTATACCCAGGAGAAGTTATTTCTGTCTTTGAAATTAACACCTGGTTTCTTCTTTCAAGCGGTTAATTGAAGAGTGTAGATGTAGATGTTAGTGTCTGAATGAGACAGAAATATTATCATTGGAAGAAAAAAGAAAACAAAACAATTAGAAGAAATAAAAGACAAAACATTGCTAACTGGGTTTTCAGGGATCGATATATCTCGCCCGATAACAATAAAACGTTGTTTTCTACATTAATTATAAGAACATAAAATGATTCTACCCAAAAATGGCTGACAATATCGCCTTTCCAGCTGTCGCCAATAACTTACGTCTTTCTCTTACTATTATGAAATGCATGCAAAGGAAAAACAGATCTTAAACGACAAATTTACTCCAAGCATATATGTTCGAATGTATGTATGTATGTATGTATGTATGTATGTATGTATGTATGTATGTATGTATGTATGTATGTATGTATGTATGTATGTATGTATGTATGTATGGATGGATGGATGGATGGATGGATGGATGGATGGATGGATGGATGGATGGATGGATGGATGGATGGAAGGATGTATGTATGTATGTATGTATGTATGTTTTAGGTTTAAAATAATCCATCACGTACATTCTCTACTCGACTTCGGGTTACATCAGGGTGTTCCCTATGATTCCTCTTAAGCGACTGGATTACAGGACCTAGGGATAAAGGTCGGCAAAGAGGCCGTGGAAGCTTTACGTTGGAATTCGGGGAGTAAAGGAGCAAAGGGAAAGATAACCTGTTCCTGGTCGAGTCAGAACACCACAGTACGCGTACTCTTGGAGAACTTGATTAACCTATAAGAACATATTACCCGTGATAGAAGAAAATTGTTTAGGGTATGGGGTTTATACAACATGTTTGAAGGATTTTAAACGTGTTGCTTCTATCTCTGGTTTTGTATACATTTCATAGATTTTCGTTTTGCATATTCACATTTTCAATGCTTGGTTATAGGTTTATCTGCAATATATTCAAACTTTTCTGAAGCTTATTTTTTCACTTTTGAAACATAACCTATTTTGAAAGAAAATGCATTGTTGAAAGCATAAGTTTTATTTCAAAAAGCATCACTGTACTGGTCACTCCAAATAGCATGTTGGATAGTGGTAAATGTGGGGAAAAATAAACATTACATGACTGGATATTGGTGAATGCAAAAATGAAGTTTTAACATTACTTTTTCCCGTGTTGCTTTAAATTCTCGTCGAAAACATTGATAAGGGAAAGGAAATTGAATTGCATTTTGTTTTCCCTGGTCGTCTTGCAGACAGATATCAATCAACTTATAGTCGTATTTATCATTACGTTTCTAGTCAAAGGCAATTATAACCATTATCCCATAAACAATTATAGCCCTAACTTTGACTTCTCGTTTGAGGCCATTAAGTAGTTGTATATATTTTCCATACGCTAAACATTTCCTAACATTAATTTACTTTTTAGACTGATTATATCGTTTTACTTTAAACTTTGGTCGATAAATAAACACAAAATATTCCAATACAATATTGTACGACTTCGGACGAAGTGAAATTTATATTAAATAATATATCCTATAAATGAAATATTTAATGATGTTTCAAACGAACTGAAGAAAAGAAATATTGACAATAAAGAAAAAGGTTAGTGGAGGTTACTATTAATTGTTCATTCAGGCATACTTACTTTAAATAAATGTTATCTTACATAAAACTTTCGTAGTAAACACTGATGCGCAAATATTAATTATACATTGAAGGTGCTCCGATAAAGTACGGGAGGGGTTTACAAGACATACGTACGTAGATTAGGTTAAAGGGCACATCCATTATAGTGGGAGTTATCCTATGTAGTATGCTCTTTAAAAAAGTTTTTGTTTTTTAAAAAAAACAAAAACAAAATGGAAATATCTATCTTGTTTTTAAAAAGCTGTCCTCTTATCTGTCTAACTTTATGTTTTGTTATATTAATATAGGTTACCCTCTTTAATAACAGATTATCTTAATTTTTTTGCAACGATCTTTTGTAAGGGAGGTTGTGCATCATGTTCAAGACTTGTGATGTCGTTCTGTGCAGAACCGTTTTACTCTAGATTGCACACACACACGCACACACTCACACACATTGGCGATAGTCTTTGAAGACTTCCTCGTATGATATGATATGTGTGAACATTCGCAACTTCTTGGTTTCTTTCAAAAATACAGGAGAGCTAACTCATGAACTTTTTTATCTTCTCGTTACCATTCTGCGCCATAGCCGTTAATAAGCGACTCTGGTCTCTCTGAAGAATTTTCTTTGCGAGTGTATCGATTTCTACAAAGTAACACAATTGTTTAACATGAACATTTTGGGGAACCTATAAGAACATATCGGAATTTTTAAGGTATTGGGTTTATATAACCAATCTTTAACACGTTTGAAGGATTTTAAACGTGTTACGTCTATATGTTGTTTTGCATATATTTCACAGATTATTGTTTTACATATTTACATTTGCAATGCTTAGTGATATGTTTATCTGCAACCCATTATGTTCAAACTTTTCTGCAGCTTATTGTTATACTTTTGAGACATATCATTTTGTTGCCACTATATAGCCAACTGAGCTGAGGTCCAGCTAAGCACAACTCAATACCATATCTTATGTCTTTCAATATCAATTCTTCTGACTCCGTTCTTTCTTGACCCACTAAATTCACCGGATGGAACAGTTGGGTCCGAAAATGAGATAAGGGATGTATATCTCCAAATGAAAAGGTCAAAGATTAGAGCGTTTGATGGAAAAAAGAAATGGGAAGTATACTTGCATTCTCAGAGTTACTATTATATTGATTTAAAATATTGAAACAAATGTACTCTGCGCCATAGACTTTAATAAGCGACTTTGTTCTCTGGCGATTTAATATCCCATTTTGCATATGAGAAACTCTGTGATTACTTGTATATATGCAAATTTCAACCAAATTATTTCCAAATGCGTCGTCCTATTGCTTTGTTAATTTTTAGTTCATTTGCTACGAACAAATTATTCAAAAAGTATGTTAGCATGTGTTTAGACAAAGGGTAAAATTGCTAATGCTTATTTGAACACTTCCGTTGTCAAATATTCACTTTTTTAATTGCGCCGTTGTGCAATTTTTAAAGCTCTTCTTTTCGAAGGTAAGTAAATCTCGTTTTTAGTTTGCAATCGATAGTACCTAAATAGAAGTGATCGGTTTAAAAATAACCAACATAATTTGTGAAGTTTGTCTCGGTCGCTGAGAAAGATACAGGAGCACGAGAAGACGAAAGGTTTGAAGTTCTTGTCAAAAACTGTCTCTTATCTTAATGCAAACTAAATGGGATAGGATTTAGGCTCCACCCGCTTATCGAGCTTAAAAACTGAAGCAGTTACATACTTTCAAGCTGTTTTTGGCGTTTGGTATATGCACTTTAATTGTTCGATTCCTTGTTATCAAAATAGTGGCTGAGTGGTCTAAAGCGCTGTCCGTTACGGATCACTGCCATCTCACCTCTGTCTGTGTAGGTTCGAATCTAAGATTCGGCGAATGTGGATCTGTGAGAAAGCTTGCCAGTAGCTTGTCGTGGGTCGGTGGTTCTTTCCTGTGATTTCCCGGTTTCTTCCTCCACTAGCCGCCATGAATAGCCTAGCGTGTGCTGAAAAATGGCGTTAAGCCCAACAACAACAACAACAGTTTCGTTTGTGAAGCCCAACAACAACAACAACAGTTTCGTTTGTGAAGGTAAATTGAGCTCTTGAGTCAATACTAGCACATATTAATGATAGGACGTATTCATTTCTTATTTTAATATGACACTTCATATGATATATTTAATGAAACAAGAAATGGAACAAAAGTGAATGTGTTTCTTTTGGGTTTTGCTGAGACTCATTGTATTTTATGTTGCTACAAAATGTACAAGTTGCAGAAATGGAGGGAGAGAGAGTGTGTGTTAAAATCAAAGAAGGTATCATCTTTTAATATTTAACTGAAAATTAAAGGTTTTTTCCGTACCTAATGCATTCATCTAACGGAATAATATTCACAACTGACCTATTTGCATGCCTTTGACAAATTTGTCTCTGTTTATCACCAAGAGACTTAAAAAAAAACAAACAAACTAATACAGCGTTTAAAAGATAGTGCATGAATACTAACATTAATCATACCAAGAATACTTAAGGTAGACTTTTAAAACCTTTGGATTTTATTTGAGATCGTATGTAGATTTGAGAAATACCTTGTAATATCAACTGTTGCCATTGGTATGTAACATAATGGGACAATTTGAATAGGTATATTGGGTGTGCATGTTTTACTGAGTAAAAGAACAGCAATTACGATTTTCTATCCATTACTCAGAAAAATTACAGAGAGTAATATTAACTATAGTTTATAAAATGTCTGCAAAGGATATATCTTTTACTAGTTTCTGATATTCTATATATGTCAACTCATTAATACTTGACATTGTAATAGTCTAAATGAATTTTGGAAATATTTATAAATAAACATAGGCAGAGTTACGTTAGCATGTTGCTTATAAGTTGGTATATGTAAAGTTCATATAACGACGTGGAATGGAGGCTCAATAAAATAAATCACCTTGAACAATTTCATCGTCATCACGATCATCATCATCATGAGCATCATCATCATCATCATCATCATTATCATCATCATCATCACCTTGAACAATTTCATCATCATCATGATCATATTCTTCTTCTTCTTCTTCTTCTTCTTCTTCTTCTTCTTCTTCTTCTTCTTCTTCTTCTTCTTCTTCTTCTTCTTCTTCTTCTTCTTCTTCTTCTTCTTCTTCTTCTTCTTCTTCTTCTTCTCCAATTATTTGGAAATGGAAATAATTATAAAATATAATCGGATACATCAGTACGTTACTAAGAACCATGCATATATAACTTTTTTTATAATTTCTTAGAGTTGAGGCTTCAGAAGAATTTACCTTAGAAATATGATGTTTTTCTCCTTCAAGACCTTTCCCTCCCTCCCCATCTCTCTCTTACTATGAAAGAATATATAAGGCTATCACCTGCATCACTACTTTATACAACAATACACAACTAATATTTTCAATTCCAACGAAAAAAGATAAGTTGTTTTTGAAACTTTACAGAAAGTATTAATATATAAGGCCATCGCATGCTTCTCCAGTATATATATAACAACATATTTCTTTGAAATAACATTAAATTCCATTGAATGAAGAACAATTGGTTTTTGAACATTTACAGATGGTTGTAAAAACTATCAGCACTGGAATGTTGGCAGTTACTATACAGGTGTATGTCTGAAATCTCTTTCATTTTCAATACTAATATGTTACTGAAGGCCTCTTCTTATATTATTTCTGATATTAGGGTCCTAGGCCTTATACCAAGCTACAGATAGTTGTCTGTTGTTGGAGTCTGCTTGATATTGTAATGCAGCTAATGTGCCAAAGAAATACAGATACATCGATGATGTGTTTGGTTCACATACTCACACGACACCAGTGGTGTCACTTTTACCAGATATATTTATTAGATGCGAAAAATTTTGTCACAAAGTTATATAAGTTTTTTTATATAAAGAAATCGAAAAAAAAAATAGAAACGAAACAAAACCTTTGCTTCTTGGATAGTTGATTAAAGTACAGATATTTATGAATGCACCAACTACTTGGATGAGATTCCTATATGCATCCAAATCTAACTATATACACTTATATGTACTTCACTTAGACGATGCATATAATTCATTCAACATCAACGTCAGAGTCTGTTTTAGTACCAGTGACATGGCAAAATTTGGATACTGCTTGATCCTGAATAATTCGTAACCCTTTCAATATAATTCTCTTACATAGATATGTAGTTTCATATTTAAACGTTAAAAGAGCTGTACCTAATACAGAAGGAGTGAGTATATACGCATTGATTATCTATTACTAAATATGAACAGCTACACTTAACTATATAAAATAGTTTTGGGCATGGAAACAACTATAAGAAACTATACAAAAAATTGTTAAGCAAGGAAACAGCTATAAGTAACTATACAAAGTATTGTTGAGCGTATAAACAGCTATAAGTATCTATAGAATATGTTGTGCATAGAAAGTTATTACCATGATTTTGCATATTTTTTATGAATAATTATGATATAGGAAACACGAAAGCTAAATTAATATAATTAACCCGTAATATGTTTGGTTATATCAGTGCAGTATTGCATATTTCAAAGAAAACATTTGCATAGATCGAACTATTATATATCATTACATAAATATCTGAATTGATATTATCTTGGTCATTAGTAACCTATTTAATATATTTTCATTTTTCTCAGATCGAACTTTCTTGTCGATTTCAAAGAGTGTTCTTGGACGTACGAGACAGAACTTCCATAGTCACGAGATCAGCTCTGTAAATGCAATAACTTAAAGAAACGGTTCTTGTTTATATTCGGTCATCCGGTCAATAGCTATGTTACCAAATAGATTCATGGATGATGACATGTCTGACGGAGAAGTGTTTTGTCGGAGAAGAAGCAGGGCACAACAATGAGATCATATAGATGTTTCATGCCAACACAGACAAGGAGACGACGGAGTGAACGATTGATCATTTTGTGAGCGAAGATGGAAATAACGAAATTATTCAGTTAACAATGGCATATGAAGTGGATGTTAACAATCCAAATGTTGATATTATTGGTAACTGAGGCTTGCCTTCGCCTTGTCGCTGTTACTATCAATAGGTGGAAAAATGTGCTCCCGATAGTAGAAATTTCTATGGAATGTGATAAAATAATAATAGATAACAAAAGAAGCCAGTCAACCAAAGGTGCTGAAAATAACAGAGTAAAGGAACGTTCTAAGTACATGTCTTAGATGCAATCTGTCCCGATGTACATCGTTTTACATTTGTAGCTTTTTAGAGACAGAGTAAAACAAGCGGGTTGTACATATCGAGTATAACGTCATCTGACAATGTTTTATTTGACTTTTTGTCCTTATTACATTAAGATAAGAAGATCATTTCTCTATTTAATACAAATTTGGCGATCTTCATTACTTTGCTTTAACTCTATTCGTCTGTTGTTTCCAATTCTATGATGAATGGAAAATATGTAATAGTAGTGATAATTTTAATTTAAGTAGTGTTTGGCCTTATGGCCATGTATGACTACTTAAACTGCGCACATATCGCAGTATATAATTAGTATCCGCTTGTGGATAAGTTCAGAAAGGGCATGACTAGCAGTAAGAAGCTGGCCATAGGTATGAAATCAAAGAATTATACGCACTTAGTCAAATTATGCTCTATTCTCTAAAGGAAGTAAATCTTTTTTTTTAAACTGTAACTGTATGATCTTACCCAAACTAATTTTTAACTAATGCAAATACCAACTATTTTTTACATCTTTTCATCAAGATACATCATTTACATTTCCCGTTGATCGGGAACCAATATCATTAGTGTTACCAACATTTACCATTTTATATTTAACTACTATGGATTTTTTACTAAATCGTTGGTCGATATTGAACCTTTCTTTTTACAAATATGACCTACTGTATGGCGCTAAATAGCCTAAAAGTGCTGGTACGCCGTTAAAATTAAAAAAATCAAATCAATCAATCTCTATTCTCTAGGCTAGATGTTTGCTCTTGTGCCATTTATATGCTAAGCTCCTATGACATTTATAATAATTGTGTCTTCTTGCGTTTTCTTGATTTGATTCAAATTTTAAATATAGTGTAAAAGTGTACTGATTTGTGTCTGGAAATTATATAGGATAAACTTCAAAAAATTTAGTGCTCCTAATGTGTTTGTTTTACAGACAATCTCATGAAATTATAATATCTTGCTTTAGTTTAGACTGGGCAGAACAAGTCGAATTTATAATTATTTATTCCCTCCATTTCTACTGATGGCCAGATGCTCTCTCACTGACTACTGACGGCAGACTGTCTGACAGCAAAGTCTGATGATTATATTTAATTTTAGTTGTATAAATAAATATGACCCATTGAAAGTAAGGGAAAATTGATTTGAAAAGTTTAAATATGATATAATATATAAAATTTGCTTTATCAACTTCTAGAGGAAAAAGGCATTAAAATTATAATTTATATCATCCTGTCCTCTATCAAAGGTGCATGAAAATTAGATTAATAGATAGAACGTACAAATACTTTACACAATTCTAGTAAGAAAGTCTTGACTGACAAAAGGAAATTTATTTCCTTTCCTGTGAAAGCTTGCGTTCTCTACATATATTTACTCTCACTCGTTTGACCGTGCAAATATTAGAATAAATATACACATATTCACCCTACCCCAGCTAGGCATATATATAGATAGATAGATAGACAGATGGATGGATGGATAGATAGATAGATAGATAGATAGATAGATAGATAGATAGATAGATAGATAGATAGATAGATAGATAGATAGATAGATAGATAGATAGATAGATAGATAGATAGATAGACAGATAGATAGATAGATAGATAGATAGATAGATAGATAGATAGATAGATAGATAGATAGATATATACATACATATATAGATACATACATAAATACATAGATAGATGGTTAGATAATGTATCCATCAGTTGTTTAAAGGAATTCCTTTTGGAGCTCATAGAAAAAAATGTAATGCAAATATTTATGTTATTTAGCTTTCAGATGGTAATTGCCAAACTAAAACTATAACCCGGACTGAAATAAGTAATAGTAGAGACTTCGGGCACCATGAAGATTACACTACAGCTGAAGACAGGTTTTCAGGTGCGGAGGGGAAACAAGCCTATTCTTCTTTGGAGATGTTAGCTCGGAAGAATGTGGTTCTTATTGAAAAATGCATACCAAAAAAACTGATCACATCAACAGAAACCCAAGAAGTCTTGTTCTGATCATAGATAGAGCATCAAATCTTTGAGTTAAGATCAGTGTGAAATTAAATCTAATGCTATTAACAATTCAGGGAAGCTTTTCTCTGTGAATCAGATTGCAGCAGCAATGTGAGATGTAGAAGATGGCGCAACATGGTTTGTTGAGGAACCTAAGCGGAAACTAAGGTACACTTAATACGGTCATGAAGATAAACTGCAGAGAAAGATTGAAACCTGCAGCATTCTTCTCGATTAGTTATCAAAACACATACAAATATATATGCACAACCCATAATCACAGTTATACTATATGATTACTGAGTATAGGAGTTTAACCTCTTTCCTAAATTTGTTACCTTGCCGACAAGCTTGAACATTTGCCTGGAGCTCACGTTTCAGCTTGTCCCCAGCGTCGGGCAAGTATATTTGTAAAGCTTTGTGAGTCTAGAAAATGAAAATAAGGATCATTAAGGATGTGTATTGGTTGAGATAATACTTGGTCAGATAACATGTTTGGAAAATGGGAAGAAAGATTTGGCAGTAAACTATGTTTAAGTGTTCGTAATTTATCTTGTTTCGTCTGGATAGGAGGAATATATGTAAAACATCAAATGAGCGTGTTATTTGATTTTCATACGTTTGCAGTTTATATTATGTAGGTGTAGGTGTTGGGAAGGTAAGATATGTCTTCCACGGTGAAGTAGGGTGTGGACGCATACAATTCTATGTTAAATCCATAAATGGTCAATACATTGTATTTTTGTTATTTATTTATATATGGACGTTTTTAATGTTGCATCTAACATTGTAACCATGGTGCATAGAGTCAAATTTAATATTAAATTAACGAATGATCATACTTATTGTTAAATTCCTATTGATCCCAATAGTGATATACTTAATGCTGAATTCATAAAGGTTCCTTTACGGTCATAATTTAATGCTAATTCTCATAGATTACCTTAGCGCGCACTTTATTGCATTATTTCACTGGCTTGTATCATTATTGTCTATTTAATAAGAGAGTAATAATGTTTTGAGATGCAACAGTCAGTGTTTTTGTCGATCTAATATCGGATAGGACGACTAGTTTCATCTTATTGTGCCATATTTTAATAAATCCAATTAATCATTAAAATAATGCTGCATATGCTTTTTGGTAATAATTATACGAGTTTCATGACAATTATCGTTTATAAATATATAAACTTTACATCTCATAAATAAATTTAAAGGTGCACTTTTGCCGCCTAAATTTTAATTCATGTAAAACCAATGAAAAGAGAAACATTAATGTATCAGCACAGTTTAATGTCTGCAGTTTCGATAACAAATTGGCATATAAAGGTAAATGTTCTAAGGGTTTCCATCAATTCTATTAAATACACTGTTTGCATAACATATCTAAGTAACATATTAATTTGTGGTTTGATTTTCAGTATATTTAGCATTGCAAAATGTACATAAAAATCTAACATTTCTAATTCTCTTTCTTAACGTTCTGCATCGTCAACGTCATCACGAACTAACCTTACCGATCAGATTTTTATGGTCTTGTAAATTCTCGAGAAAGTGTGCAACATCACGGCAAAACAAGAAAAGGCATTATCCAAGTTGTTGTCCACCAGAGCCACGAAATTTGAAATGGTACATTCAGTAGGGTTTGTTTTTCATTGTGCATTTACAATTTGTCAAACATAGGACTTGATCCGAAAATATACTGTACATATTGCCGAAAGGCTCATCGGCCGACCGTAACTCAGGAGCCCATGGAAATACCATTCAGAATCTAAAATATACACATTGGAAACAAAGAGTGTACGGAAATTGACATTTTGTAAAACTGGTGAGAATATCTCCCGAAAAATGCCAGTCGATGTGAGTACAAGTTTGGGGATGAATTTTATCAGATTATGTATGTATGTATGTATGTATGTATGTATGTATGTATGTATGTATGTATGTATGTATGTATGTATGTATGTATGTATGTATGTATGTATGTATGTATGTATGTATGTATGTATGTATGTATGTATGTATGTATGTATGTATGCATGCATGTATGTATGTATGTATGCATGTATGCAAAGATGTGAGTATGTAGTTACGTATGTATATATCTATATATGTATGTATGATTCAGATTTAGACAAATTAAATAATATGTCACGACACTGCAATTATTATTAATTGTAACAAGTGTCATTGTCTTATTTATTGATGTTAAGGAATATATTATTTTCGTTTGCACTCTGCTGATCAACTTGTTTGATGATTGATTATCGACTGATCGAATACTTCCAGAAAATCTGATTAAATTTATAGTTTTTTTTCTTATTTTTTTTCTTCCTCTCGTAATCCACCTCCAATAACTGGGAGACAACTAGAATACACCTATACGATCTACAGGCATCTCGAAGTATTGTGCTTTTTTCGGTCATTTCATTCCAACATCTTACCATAACTAACAAATGTTTGCGTTATAAAAGAGTTGGTGATACGGTCTAATAAAAACAAGCAGGAATGCAAGAAAATACAAAATCTTGGTCATTGGTGTCAATAGAAATAATTTAACCTAATGGGAAATATCTTAATAACCATGTCAATCTGATATTACTGCTTTCTGCACCCACTCAGTCCTATTTTAAAAGTAGTCGCCATGACATTTAAGGAGATCGTAGTGTAATTAAAATAACTCTTCCTAAACCATCACTTTAATGATTCATATATAACACTAGACAATGAATGCAGACGTACAGCCATAGGTACTAGGTCACATTCCAGACAATGATAATATTGTGTAAGATGTAAGAGCCTTTGACTGTACTGGTGTTACGCTGATTGCCATAGGGATTTAGCAAAACATCTCCAAGCAAAAATAAACATATTTAGTAGTTATCAAATTACGGAAAACAGGAAATGTTAAAGGCTTCATTACCATGAGGAAAATTAAACTTTGATGGTGTATTTTTGTATGCTTTCATTATTAACCCCGTGGAAGTTTTGTCTCCAGAGGTAGAAATATTTTTCGTTTATAAAAGAAAAAATACAACGAAACTGAAATTGATTTCAACACCAGCATAAGTATGGTACCAGACCACATAATAATCACTTACACAATTTTGGTCCTTGATTCCTTATCTAACACCAAAGCAATTTTAGTCTCAGATACCTGCCATGACTAAGTAACATTGGGGATAACCCGTACCGCTGCTTTGAAATACATTTTCCTACTGTACGCACTTGCGATTAATTTATGTAAATCAAGCTGTATTTGCTAGTTATTGGAAGACATTAAGGAACATCAGTTTGGGACAGGACGCTAATACAGCTTTAAAAAAAAAACAAAGCTTGATCTGATGTAGCGATTCTTAATTTTGTCATGTGTAAATCATATACATTGACAATTGTAGTTGTCATTATGAAATGTGCTTTGATTGCCATATTACTCTTTCGAAAGCGAGACATGTAGCCCATTTCTTAGTTTGATCTCATGGTAGAGTCCTGCTGCGACTCCAATTATTGTTACGAGAAATCTAAAGTAATCACAAGTATCAAAAATCATATTTGAAGACACGAATGACCATAAAATTTTATCTTTCGCTGATCTCTAAAATATGTATTTGACATGAAGCATACGTTAGAGGTGCTTTCTCGCGGCTCTCCTTTTTATTTGGTCAAACAGGTATAACATAAGAGATAATAAGAGAAGAAAATAACACTAAAACTTTAGTCCATTATGTTGTGAGCGAATATAGTTAGCTAACTGCTGGCTAACAAAGATCACTTGCAGATATTGCAGGTATATTGACTATAGCATCAACCAAATTCATTTTTTATCCCAATGATAAAATCGTTCTTGCTCAGGAATGAGGTGATATAAATTTGTTTTATTAAGATTTTAACAAACCTGACAAATAAAGTATTCAGTGGTATATCGTAAAATCTAGTCTATAATACGTATATATGTTTAATGCGCACCCAGACTTTCTCCTTTCACTTTAATCCAAAACTCTTGACACCTATATATAATACACACCCAAATGTCTTGGTTTTGCTGTATGTGGTAATGGTGTGGTAATTAAGTTTTTATCTTGTATCATTCCATGAATTGATGCAGAATACCTATATTTTGGTTCTTATTTTGGAGGAAAGGAAAAGTAGTTTAAACGATGACATTATTTGTTTTGACAGCTGGTAATTTTTTTGTAAGAGGTGATTAAATATTCAATAATGTTGACCAAGCAATTTTGACCAATCAATGCTACAATAGGCTTTCATTAGGACCCAATTATAAAAACATCAATGGTTTGTCAAAGTCTTGAAATGGTTGCATGTACAAATGTTTTGTGACCTATGATCAGTCTTCCGCAATTGGAATTAATTAGTATGTAATACGTTTGTCAATTATTTTAACTACATTTGATGAAAACCCGGCAAATTATCAAAAGGTGATGTAGCTACATTCGTGTTATATTCAAGAATTTAAGTTGAACGAGCATTGCTCCAAACACTTATGCTTAAAACCATGCAGTTTGATGCGAGAATTTACAAACTGAGATCTTTTTCAAAGCATTGAAACACATACATCTCATATTTCTGGCCATTCTCACGAGATGTCTAAATGTAACAAATATTTCATCTGAAACGTTATTAAACCTTATGTTTTATTATATGTTTAAAGTTTACCAAGATTTAAAATGTACCGTCGCATTAACTAGATAATCCTTTACAAATGAACATATTCTTCACAAGATACACCCTAAAAGAATGTTATCTGTGCGAGAACTATATCTTTAATAGCCTTATTTAATTCCAATCATTGACTAGAGAGGTATCAGATAAAAGCAGCAAGACCAGTCAGAAATATAGCTATGAATTTACTCTAAGGCTTAAGTCTGATTTCTAGTCGATTGATTTCTATTTAATAGCCTTATTTAATTCCAATCTTTGATTAGAGAGGTATCAGATAAAAGCAGCAAGACCAGTCAGAAATATAGCTATGAATTTACTCCAAGGCTTAAGTCTGATTTCTAGTCGATTGCTTTCTATCTAATAGCCTTATTTAATTCCAATCATTGATTAGAGAGGTATCAGATAAAAGCAGCAAGACCAGTCAGAAATATAACTATGAATTTACTCTAAGGTTTAAGTCTGATTTCTAGTCGATTGCTTTCTATTTAATAGCCTTATTTAATTCCAATCATTGATTAGAGAGGTATCAGATAAAAGCAGCAAGACCAGTCAGAAATATAGCTATGAATTTACTCTAAGCTTAAGTCTGATTTCTAGTCGATTGCTTTCTATCTAATAGCCTTATTTAATTCCAATCATTGATTAGATAGGTATCAGATAAAAGCAGCAAGACCAGTCAGAACTATAGCTATGACTTTACTCTAAGGCTTAAGTCTGATTTCTAGTCGATTGCTACATAGTACCGATAAAAGCAGCAAGACCAGTCAGAAATATAGCTATGCATTTACTCTAAGGCTTAAGTCTGATTTCTAGTCGATTGCTTTCTAGTACAGATGAAAGCAGCAAGACCAGTCAGAAATATAGCTATGCATTTACTCTAAGGCTTAAGTCTGATTTCTAGTCGATTGCTATCTATCTAATAGCTTTATATAATTTCAATCATTAATTAGGGAAGTACAGATAAAAGCAGCAAGACCATTCAGAAATATAGCTATGCATTTACTCTAAGGCTTAAGTCTGATTTCTAGTCGATTGCTTTCTTTTAAGATAAAATCAGCAAGACCAGTCAGAAATATAGATATGAATTTATTCCAAGGCTTAAGTCTAATTTCTAGTCGATTGCTTTCTATCTAATAGCTTTATTTAATTCCAATCATTAATTAGGGAAGTACAGATAAAATCAGCAAGACCAGTCAGAAATATAGCTATGCATTTACTCTAAGGCTTAAGTCTGATTTCTAGTCGATTGCTTTCTTTACGATAAAAGCAGTAAGGCCAGTCAGAAATATAGCTATGCATTTACTCTAAGGTTTAAGTCTAATTTCTGGTCGATTGCTATCTAGTACAGATAAAAGCAGCAAGACCAGTCAGAAATATAGCTATGCATTTACTCTAAGGCTTAAGTCTGATTTCTAGTCGATTGCTTTCTTCAAGATAAAAGCAGCAAGACCAGTCAGAAATATAGCTATACATTTACTCTAAGGCTTAAGTCTGATTTCTAGTCAATTGCTTTCTATCTAATAGCCTTATTTAATTCCAATCATTAATTAGGGAAGTACAGATAAAAGCAGCAAGACCAGTCAGAAATATAGCTGTGCATTTACTCTAAGGCTTAAGTCTGATTTCTAGTCAATTGCTTTCTTTAAGATGCATCTTATTCTAGAAGATATCTCTTGGTTATATTAGCTTTCAAAGAATTCTTATGGCATTTTAAATGTATGTATAAAACCCACTTTGGTTTATTTAGAACTTGTGTCGGCAATTAGAGATTCATTCAATGTATTATTGGAAAATTTTGATATACCGGAATTAATACCTATCCATTGCAACCACCTCTTGGAAAAGGTTAAAGCTGGTATTTGCGAATAGGCGGAAAATGTACGCAATTTCTTATTTCAAGTTTGGGTTTTAGACAAGATTTATGCGTCAAATGGCAATTATTATTATTATTATTATTATTATTATTATTATTATTATTATTATTATTATTATTATTATTATTATTATTATTATTATTATTATTATTATTATTATTATCTCAATTGCTTTGAGTCCACTATCACCACGTTATCTTTCACATATATTATTTTATCTTGCACCTTTAAATCCAACCAAATCGTTAAATTGTCACTCTTAACAACAATGTGACTGGTCTGTAATGTTTTGTGCACTATTACAAAAATTATTAATTTCACTAATAACTGACAGTTTTTCAATGATTGTGTAACAAATGACTGCCTCATGTTTTCTCTACCTTATATATTTAGGCTTAGAAAAACTTTTCGTACTTCAACTAATGTGGGGATTAACCTGTTATCCAACTCTGAGATTTCCGACATCAATTATATGTGACTGTTTGAATAAACATTATGCCACAAAGATAAAAGTCCCACTACAACATTTAGTTATTTCACCTCTAGACTAAAGTTTTTTTTAATGCGTTGTGGACTATATAAACCAGCAAAATTGTTTCTTCGAACACGTCAACATCAAGAGACACTTCGCTGCTGTCTTAATCGTTTCAACAAAATTTCGAATTATTCGCCGTCTTACACAAGGTAACATTCGCATTTATTATTCTAATGTACTATTTATTTCTTTCAAATAGTCATCGAACTGCTTCGGTGACCTAATGGTTAGAACGTCCATCTCAGAGCAGATGTCATGGGTTCGAACCCGATTTGAGTCGTACCAAAGACGTACAAAAACGATACTAATAGCTACCTCACTTGCCACTCAGCATTAAGAGGTTATTGTTAGGACTGGTCGGTCTAGTGTCAGGATAATGTGACTAAGTGGGTCATCATGCTTTATGTCTGCGGCATGATGCATCTGTGCTATACATCACTATAAACTGCCACATTATTGCAGACATCGTAGCGGTATGACTGTAAAATTGATAAAGCTACGTTAAAACTTATTAGTAATAGAGCCATTTTTATAAACCATTACATAGAATGATTACTAGCATTAAGCCATCTTTTTTAGTCTTGACTTATTATAATTACCAGTAAAAGAGCTACCTTTATAGGAGAATCAATATTTAAAATCTTATAAGCTACGGTTACTTTATTTTAATTTTGGGGATGTTAAGTCGTAACTGATTTATTTGAAAAGGTGAAACAACTGTTCCTTTATCATCAGCACAGTTTTGTAATGAAATGATAAAATGAAACGTTACACATCTTGTTCAGTTTTGGGGATTTTATAAACAGTATTTCCATTTTGTGTCCTTGTAATTTTCGTTTTGTTACTTCTATTGTCAGCTGTGGGTTAATACTAAGGGATATAGCTAATTTCAATATGTTTATATAAAGGTAAGTATATATCTACAGATGATGCTTTACTTTAGCATATTATGCTTGCCAATATATTTTCATGTCATGACCATATCTTGTCTCTTCTTTAGGTCTTTTTATCATGGAGAGACAAGTATTTTTTCTGCAATTTCTGTTGGTACCGGTGATGACTACGAAAGTAATCTATTCTTGCGGCGACTGTGTAACTCCACGTACAATGGAGGAGTCGATCTGTGCTGGCGAAGCATGTTGGTAACATTAGTATATTAGTAAGATTCTAGCAACAAGAATGTCAATAATTTATTGTGGATGCTGGTAGTAGTATCGATGGTAATGGTAAAGAAGGAAAAAAACGATAAAAGTTTTGATAATGTCTCTACCACTGCTGGTAATAATATTACCACCTTCCTTTCTACTTTCTGTTGCTCTTATCAGTGGAGATTTTACTGTCCGTCATCGTAACTACCGGTACTCCGTATATATATATATATATATATATATATATATATATATATATATATATATATATATATATATATATATATATATATATATATATATAAACTTTTTTGTTGCCCAACTATTCTAATCTACTTCATTTGGGAGGATTCTCGATTTCAGAGAAATGAATCCCGATCTCACACTCATTTTCCCCCTTGTTTGTCTACATTTTCTGTAGAATCTTGTTTTACGCTTCATGAGAGGCGTCTACAGAAATAATTACACTCCAATGATTGACAGTATAATTATATTTATTATCATCGAAATGCAGATCTGGGTATTAGGATAATTTGGTAAAACTTGTTACAGTAAACAACACAAACCTCCGCTAATTTAGGGTTATCACTTAGAAATTTCATATCGCGCAGTTAACAATGCAATATATTTGATGTCGAAAAGTTAAACAACGTGTGTACAAACTACATTGATTAAATTTATTTATTATGATAAATTCAATAAGATAAAAATATAATACAAATTATCATGACCCGTTAAATGTTCGAAGAACAACATAAAAAAGCTGTACATCAAAATTTCACAAAGTCATCATTGTTATGTACTTTTATTTACTTTATCAAACGGGAAAGGTCTGTAATATCTGTCAAAGTAAATGGAAGACCTTGAACGACAAACTTATAGACATAAAACAGACAGTCAGATATATATGCTTACACATATATTGTAATCATTCCTATAGGGACGTACCCTTTACTGTATTCAATGACAAAATTATGAATATGAAACAAGGATTCAGTTATACAGTATTACATACATTAATCATGATTATAATAATCGCATCTGTGTTTCTTTGCTACAGTGATCATGGCAACTCCAATAAGTAGGAAGAAGGTAGGCGGAACAGGAAATTACGTTAGTGATCTAAAGTTGACTCTCTACTTTGAATACGAGATGTATATGAATACCATTTACCATGTAAGTAAATAATTGTATTACAATATACGTTTGAAGCGATTCCAATATATCTAACAATAATTTTCGCATTCTGGGACAGTGTATGGTTATATATATTTCACGTGATCCTGAGCTTCCTAAGAACACATAAAATGAAAAGGAGAAATGATGATAGTAATAGTGTCAGTTAAGTTTCCTGTATCATACCAGTCCCAGATGCACTATTAGGCTGATAAAAAGCTACAGAATAAGTCCAATCTAGTATTTTGCAAATCATTTTAAAGTTTATTTGGGTTTTGGCCATTTTGTCTTCCATATATCTAATGGTTTATATAATTTCATCCATCCTATTTGCTAATTGAATATTAAAATAACCCTCCAAATGATCTTATTCTTCCAGTGTGATGGAGAACTTTTTTCTGTGTTGATTTATACTGCATAACCCGAGCTTTTCATCCAATGAATTGTGTATTTCTGGAAACGAATTGAATTTCTGAATTTTCCTAATAAAATAGAAAAACAACAAAATTCTTATTAACATTATTGTATTGCTTTTTTAATCCTTGTTTTTTGCATCTTAATATGGGATTTTATAGATGTGTTCCTCAGTCCTCGGTTATCTTCTGTTCTTTCATGCATTGGTCTCCTTTGAATTAAAATCCCTGTATATTTTCATTGAAATCACATGTACAACAAGCACAAACCTGTAAACTATGATCTTTGATTCAGATTTCAATATATTATATTCAAATCTCTTGTATATGTTCCCTGATATTTGTTTTAATCGGATGCCTTTGTGATTCTCACACAGAGATCACCTAATTCACACAACTTCTTAAGTGACATTGTATGAGGCAGTTATATCAGTCAAATATGCATTTTTCTATTTCCTTTCGACATACAAACCAGACACGTCATTATTTTCCTTTCAAAATCCAAGGAAATTTCATGTGGATAATGTGTATAATTTGTAGCTGTCTAACTTCAAGGCATCTTTTGAACTAGAGGACACGAAATACAAGTATTTCTAACCGATTGCTGTGAACCTACAGAGACATCACAAATTAATAGTAAGAGGCTGATACTGGGACTTGATTTAAAACTGCAGTCTTACTACATACCTGCTATTATGGTTTATGCTAAACATTTTTAACATTAGTTGGAACACAGACTACGTGTCCAAAGTGAGATTAAAATGTAATTAATTAAAACCAGTTTTACCACGGGGATCTAAGCTACTATTTGAACTGAAACAATCTTAAATCGTGTCACAAAATAAAGATTATTCTTTTCCATTGCACTGAAGTGTTGTTAATTAAAATGTATGTTATAAGATATAAATCAACAATCTTAATTTTCAAAGATCCACAATCGAACATAATTATTTTTTTTATTTAAAAGACAGTTCATCTCTCTTCTTTTCAGAAGGGACCAAATCATTTACAGGAAAGCCACAACTTCACAGTGTTTAGCCCAAAGGAGTGTCCTGTTAATTTTCTGCCAGAGCATGAGTATTATCTTGCTGGTAAGACAACTTGAAAAGGTCATGCATAAGTTACCTAGGAATGTCACATGCCTCAAAGGTTCGGTATAATCCTGTAGCAAAGAAGAACCTTTAGCAGAAAATAAACCGAAATATTAAGAATCAAATGATTTTATAATATTGACATAATATTATTACTTAAACACTATTTTCGCTTATTTATTTCTCTGGATGGTATATATTTGTGCAAGGTTTTCTGAATAGATATGTAGCCGTTGTTTTCTTTCTAACATTATTTTTGTTTGAAATTCTTTTACCAAAATGGGAAACATCGATATTTGCTGAATATTAACGTCTTAATAGCATGAGAAAGCAACTGCCCATATATAGACAATTTTATTCTGACAAGGAATGTCCAAATCATGCACATAAAACGTACAGAACTGTGACAAAGAACTAAGTAACAAACTTGACTGACAGTCAGAAAGACGGACATATAGATAAAAAACGAGGGATCAATCCGTAGATATATAACAATAAATATTACATTATATCATATTTAGGTGTATCAGACGGAGACACCTCACTAATCGTCACCAATTGTGATTACGTAGAGCCTGTTGACTGGGAAAAAGAACACCAAGATAATCATGAGACGAAGAATGATATTCTAACCCGCCAAAAATTAATTCATTGTCGTAAGTAGGAAAACTGAAGCATCCGGCAGATTCGTCTTTTGCTGGTGTTGCTACGATACACGAATAAAATCATTGATTCATTTTTAGTGAGCTCTGTTAATTTGACAAATTAATAATCTGAGTTCTATGTATCAAGCTGTCTTTCTTTCTTTTTTCTTTCTTTTAGTCCAAGTGTTAAAAACAGTGATAAGATACATACGATGCCAAAAAATTCAGATATCAAACAGGCAAGCTGTGTGCCTTGTTGTGTTGATATCGTTGACGCTTTGAAATGGCACTTAAAGCGGGTGAATTTACCAATAGCCACATATTTTGTACTTATATTACTTAACTCATAACATATATTCTGCTTACAAAATACGAATGACTGGAACATGTCATCCAACTAACAATTCTATTTTGTTCCTTCTTCAAACAATTAGGCTGCTCTTTTCATGTTTCTTGTTTGTTATGTGACACCATAATCGTCAGTAAAACCACTAATAAAACTGATGAACCAAAAGCCCAAGTTAATCCAGATTGGGAAATGTTTTTACTGGATAGCATCCATTTTGTCGTCTACTTTTATATTAGAGGATTAGGTCCCAACACGGCTAAAATGTCCCGTTCAATTGAGGTAAACAAATTTGATCTAATTTTAATTATTCATTTGATCAATATCATCTTTCTGGTATTTATAAAAATAAATCCATGATGAAAGAAATCAGTCCCATTGAACGACAGTCCTTCTCTGCTTGACTTCGTTATATATTATAGTATTGTCCTATATATTACAGTATTTTCCTAGTATTCTCCTACCTATCCGCAGAAATTTAGTCACTAAGTTGGTGAACAGACCGGGTATACCTTACAAGCAATAGAGTTATAATTCGTTAAAACAGGAATCGTACCCATGCCAGTAGTAACAGGAGACAACTATCGTCAATGCCCAAACCCAAACTCCATGCTATCATCTCTTCCTCCTCCCCACACCCGAAAATTGATGCAATATGGTCATAGGTGAGGGATATATGGATAAAAGTTTATTCTCATATCAAACGGAATTCAACACTATCTATGCACACACGGACATTAGATTTTTATTTAGAAATTTATCATATATATTACCTATGCTACCCGGTCAGAAAATTGCATTTTTAGTGTAATTCTCGTAAAACAATTGGTCTAGAGTGATATTTGTTCAGGGGTTTATTAACCGGGATTTTTGTAGCCAAAATGATTTCCATTACATTACACAAAGGATAAGTTATTTCTTTCTTTAAATTTAAGACCTTTTTTCTTGCTTCGAACGTTTTTTTAAGAGATTAACAAAGGATGTAGATGTTAATGTCTGAATGAGACAAAATATTATCCGTGGAAAAAAGGAAAACAAAAAATTAGAAGACATAAAAGACAAAAACATTGATAGATGGGTTTTCAGGGATCGATATATCTCGCCTTAGAAGACTGAACGTTGTTTACTATATTAATTATAAGAACATGAGAGGATACTACCCAAACATGGCTGACAATATCGCCGTTCCAGCTGTCGCCAATAACTTCTGCCTTTGTCTTACTATCATGAAATGCAAGCCAAACAATAACAGATCATAAACGAAAATTTTGCTGAATGCATATCTCTTCGTATGTATGTATGTATATATGTATGTATGTATGTATGTATGTATGTATGTATGTATGTATGTATGTATGTATGTATGTATGTATGTATGTATGTATGTATGTATGTATGTATGTATGTATGTATGTATGTATGTATGTATGTATGTATGTATGTATGTATGTATGTATGTATGTATTTGCAATCCCAGACTTCAATTAATTTGTTCTTGTACATATATGGATGACAATATATTATCTTAGTATTATATGGATGAAATTGAACATAACATTTCTACAAATGGTTTGAAAACAATAATATGCTAACTTAACATTTTTTATAGTGAGCTTAATTTAAAAGTACGAGTAGGTTTACGTGTTTTATATACAAACTGTAAAACACAATCGAGATCAAATGTTTGTGGTGTTTAATACAATATAGGGATAATATAGTCATTCCAATGATTCGTACTGTTAGTGACAACGCAGATGGGGGTGGATTTGGAGATTTGGTTGGGGAACAATTGCGTCCGGGCACCAGTCGAAGCAGGTTGCCATTCGAAGCTTTTTCTCCATCTGAAATTGTCTTCGAAGTGCCGTTTAAGAATAGTCCCCCAATGCGAATCAAACCCTCGCACCATCACTGCCTGCTGTAAAATCCGATATACACGTATTGTTATCTGAATTGGGGAATTGTTTCAATGATGTAGAATATAATGCACGACATGTGTCTTGTGTTTGTTTCTTAGGGATCTAAATCACAGATGTTACTGTTCATCGCCCATGTAGACTAGCTGATGGAGGTATATACCACTAGTTCAGCAACGGTCGTAATTATTAGAATAATTTACTACGACAAATAATACTTTCTCTATTTTCTGGACGGAAACTGTTCTATCGTTTAATGAACGTTGCTGTTCGCTATCACTATTGCAAGCATTTACATCCTTATTTGACACTATTGTTAATCGCGAAATGCAAAATCTGGTTCAGCTGGTAGTAACAAAATAGTTACATACACCTTTCTCAGTTCTAAGAACACCTACACGAAGAAAATTATTGTTATTAGTTTAGTACAAAATGATCCTAATAAAAAGTTGTTTTTTTTAAGACAAGTAAAACTTGGGTACTGGTGGTGCAGAGGCCCAACAGAGATTCAAATGTAATAGACATATAACTCGAAATAGAACATTACTTCCATGCTTATTATGAAATGTAATTAATACATTCCAATTAAACTAAATAATAATTTTAAAAAATGTATGTATGACTGAAGACAAAAGATAAACGAAAATAGTAAAGATATGTGTTTTTGTCAGTACGTGTTTAACCACAATTATAATTACATTAAGAATAATAGGAATCAATTATGTCGAAACATTTGTGAACTGATAGACAGAAACACAAAATAAACTAAACAAATATAAACACTAGATATAATATTCAGTTTCATGCAATGTACCCTTACTTATTTCTATCTTCTGGTTTCACTGGATGCTCAGCTCGGCTCATCATGGGCGGAATGCAACTATGCTATTAAAAAGATGACCATGACAGTATGTCATTAATGTATTGACACCACTCCAAATACAGACGAAGTGACTCTTTGCTCAAGCATAATATGTACACAGATAGTGTACACGTCCGCATAAGAAGACATGGAAAAAACCGTCGGTACCGAGGTACGTTAGATCAACACAGTACTCGTCCTTTTAGATAGAGTCGTTGGTCAAGACAAACATAAGATTCAACACACACACACACACACACACACACACACACACACAATCACACACACACTGCTAAATGTTCATGTCTACACCACCAAACCCGTCCATAAAAGATGGAACCAGGTTAAAATGTACGATGTAAATCAAAATTCATTTGCTTGCAAACGGAACATAAGACAGAAGTTAGCACACATAAACACTAGCTATCTATAGATAAATGGAAGTGATATACTACCTACGATTATCGGTCAAAAATGTGCAGTTTTAATTTGTATGTCGTAATAGAGAGCGCGCATGTCAAAATAATTGGTCCGGATTGATATTTGATCAGGTTCTTTTAAGGATTGTTGCAGTCAAAATTATTTAGATCTCATTATACCCAGGATAAGTTTTTTCTTAACATTTAGAATATTTCGATACTTATTTCAAAAGGCTCATTTAAGAGATTAACAAAACATGATAACGTTAACGTCGGAAAGAAAATAAAAGATAAAAAGAAAGATCATATCTCCATTCCGGCTGCCGCCCATAACTTGTGCGCTTGCATTAACATCATGAAGATCAGATCATAAAAACAAAATTTACTAATATTTGTTTGTGGATATGTTTGTCTATTATGTATGTATTTACAGCCCCACACTCTCAATAATTTGTTAATTTACTGAATTGTCACGATAATGTCCTTTAAATGTACTGTCACTGTACTGTCACAATAGGTTGACAACATATTCTTTTAGTATTAAATGGATTAAATAGGGTTCACTGTAAAAAGTTAAAATATCACTAACTTGAAACTATTTGTTTAAATTTCAACATCAATTAAAAGTACAAATAGATTTACGCGCATTATATGCACACATTAAATTAGATTAGAGATCAAATATTTGTGTGCGGGGTTGAATACAATGCGATAATCTTATCATTCCAACGATTGTTTTTGGCGGCAAGGATGGGGTGGGTCGGGGGATTGGGGAGACTTTTCCAGCTGAAAGTTTTTTAGTATTCCATCTCGTGTCAGGTAGTGGCGCAGTCAAAGAATATTACCCATATGCGCCTAGAATCCTCTCGCCACCTCTGCCTGCTGTAAAACCGGATATACACTTGTTGCTTTTTTTGAGCAGAAATGATATAAAAGATATAGGTTATTCATGCACGATGTGTTCCTTGTAATTGTTTCTTCGGATTCAATTTCCGGATGTCACTCTGCTTCGCCCATGTAGGCAGGCCTATGGATGTAAATACCACTAGTTCAGCATTCTGAGGAAACGTTTATAATGACATTTAATAAGTTCTCTATTTTGTTCGGAGACACCTTTTTATCGTTTCTTGAACCCTAATTTATGTAATAATTTGCGTTGCCTTAAGTAATACAATGCTGGTCATTAACTCTACTGCAAGTATTTCCATTCTTATTTGGCGTTATTGTTAATCGTGACAAATGCAAACAACCACGGTTCACCAGGTGGCAACAACATAGTTGCATGCACTATATTGACACTAGTTTTGTACAGACTGATAGTTATGGAAAGTTGTTTAAAATAAAACTAAAATTTCTTTTTTGGTGCTTGTGGTGCAGGGGTGCTACAGAGATTCAAATGCAATGGGTATAACTATAAATAAAACACTAATTCCATGCTATAATGAAACCTGATGAACGCATTCAAATTGAACTTGATAATATTTTGTGAACAAAGTATGTATGACTGAAGATAAAGAATGGAGGCATAATGAACGAGAGTGGTAAATGTATGTTTTACACTTGTTTAGTTACATTTATAATCACATTACACAAACAATAATAGCCAGGAATCAATTATGCCGGAAATGTATGCACTCATAGACACAAAGACACATCATGTCATTTAAAATATTCTTAAGATAAAAAAATGAACGTAGATGATCGCGGAATGTTTTAGGTTTTTTTTCTGAATGTAAAAACGAAATACTAAATACAATTCCATGCAACGTCCCCTTATTTATATCAATAGTTCGGTTTCACTGGGTGCTCAGCTCTCATGGACAGACACATGATCAACATACAACCGCATAAAATGACTGTAACTATGTCATTTAGAAGATAGCCTTGACAGTATGTCATTAATGTGTTGACGCAACTTCAAAGACAGACCAATAGCTTCTTTGCTCAGCCATAATATGTACACAAATAGTGTACACATCTAAGAAGCCATTTCATCTCGGTGCCATGTATTAGTCTGACATAATTGGAAATCTTTATCTATCTGACATGCGTAGGGCTCCATCTCATAAATCTCTCGAAAACAAGATGTTTGGAATACCACTTGGAACAAATAAATTTTGTTTGGTCAAAGTTCATGGCAAGCAGACACATAGGCTGTTGACTGTACTTCATCATGTAAAAGATAATAAAATTATTCACATATAAAATAACAATTGGGATGAAAAGAAAAGAAAGGTTTAGAAAAGCAATGCTTCATGTGAACTCTAACATACGATCCGAATGAACGTAAGGAAACAGTGTCAATTAGAATTTATTACAAGATGGAAAACTTTTTTATATGTACAGCAAATATAGCAAATATCAATTCAAACATGCAAGAATAAATATAATCAGTTACATCACTTAATATATAGAATGTACAAATGATTTAAAATTAGTATACCCTTATGGCGTTGAAACAATATATTCCCGATCGGCATTAAAATAATCTAAATAGCTTTATGTGACAATTGTACTGTACAATATGTGCTATTTGATCAATGTCAGCATCACTTATATTTCCTTAGTATGAATTGCTTGAATAGCTTATATGTTGTTAATGTGTGTGTAAGAGAGAGAGAGAGAGAGAGAGAGAGAGAGAGAGAGAGAGAGAGAGAGAGAGAGAGAGAGAGAGAGAGAGAGAGAGAGAGAGAGAGGATGCAAAGGAAACAAAGTAGTTCAAAATTACCCTCAGCCTTTATTTGATCAAAGATTGACAACCAGAACCCTACATATGAATAATAATACTTCATTCTAAAGATACATCTATAAAGCCATCATATTTAAAATAGAATAAATACATTTAAAGTTATACAATTTCTTTGAGCTGACTAACTTGATACATTGTTATAATTTCTGCATTTTAGAATATAATACAGATAATTAGATCTCAACACAATTCACGATAGGCAACGAGTATAAATTTCAATAGCTGCGATCTAATGGGACAATCATTTTAATGAAATGTATTTTACTAAATTTAAAATAGAATACTTCTTTGGAATATAGTACTAAAAATATTCCTTATTACATAAAAGAATATTTTATTTGAACTTTATATCTAATTATGAAGTGTGTAGCGAATTCGTCATTTCAAATAATTATTACCATAAATTAAAATTAATATAAATTCTTTAAAACTATTAAATATTTCATTACATTACAATATGAAAAAAAGAACTCAGAGAAATGTTGCACAGATGAAGTTTACCGTGAAAATCTTTAACATAAAAAGTTTATATTTTTAAAGAAATTTACGAACAATGGCGATTCTTAACTGTGATAAAAGGCAGTGTCTTCTGATTCGGTGAGGAACGAACTAATTTTGAGTAGGCTTGCTTTCAATTTATACATAACTTTTGAGAAAATGTCAAATATACATAAGTTTAGCTAACTTGATTTTTGGTCGTTTCAAATAAGAACGAAATTCCCGTCTATTCTTACTGGAACCGTGTATATTAATCTACGTGTATATTAATCTACGTGTCTATTAATCTACGTGTATATTAATCTACGTGTATATTAATCTACGTGTATATTAATCTACGTCTTCAAACAAACGATTCTTCCTCATCAGCTTATTTCGTTTCAGAAAGCAACTGAATAGCTTTCTCAGTAAAAAGAGAATTTTAGGAATCTGGTCTATCAGTACTGACGCAACTTACAAGTACATATCTTGCTTACTTGGAATACAATTTAAATATATAGTACGAGTGTGTGTGTGTGTGTGTGTGTGTGATGTTCCACTTGCTTGTAAGGACGCAATAATTATTAAAATAGTATATAGTTGTAATACGAAATTAAATAATATTATTATCAATATATTTAGTGGAAAATTACTTTCTATATATCAATCGTAAAATTATTACTCAAAAGTTCTGTCCTGATTTACCCCAGAACACACACACACACACACATATATATATATATATATATGTATATATATATATATATATATATATATATATATATATATATATATATATATATATATATATATATATATATATAACACTATTCTAGTTCTAACTAACATGCTTATAAACAGGCTGTTTCAATCAATGCATAAAGAACACCTGCGATGTCTCTGCAAACTGACAAAAAACCTTTAAGATGCATCACAGAAAAATAATTTTTGAGACAAATTAAGAATAAGTTAAAATAAGTTAACGTTCATGATAAGGCATTGAATAATTATTGAGTGTAGGTTAATTGGGATTTATGTTCGTTTGCATAAATGATCAATATAACGTGATACGTTTGTTTTCGCTTAATTAAATTGCCAGGTTTTATTATCCAGGCATCAACAAGAAAAATAATTCATATTCCTGGATTCGATGTCGAACCTCAAATGTATATGTTATATTGTGACCAGGGTTTTACATGTACCTTTTTATCACATATAATTTAGTCGTTTTTGTTACATAACAATGAAAAAGTTTCCAATGAAGACGGAGTGGCTTCTTAGACATATTATTTAAGTACTCTTTCGAGCATTTTTTTGTATGGTCCATTCTCAGTCTTCAAGAGATTTATGAAGAAAGTTCATGAAAGGAGACGTCTTAAAATAATTGCCACTAGTGTATCTGGTAGTACTGAAACGTTGAATAGAATCAAAACATTTCAGTATCTAATACTTACGGTGATCAGCTTTATACTGTAAATACAATGTAGTTGATGACGATAAAAGTACTTTAACTACACCAAACCTACATTCTGTCATGGTTTATGTCCTATTACACTAAAATAAATGAATAGTCCTTTTCATTTATTACATCACTGGAAGATCTACCTTGGGAAGAAGAAGGAAAGGAAACAATTGGAAGTAAATATTTTGACCGAGCTGAATAGAAGTAGTTAGGTTTTAATCTAATATAATCTTGGCAAGTGATCAGGACGGAAGTAGTTTTTTTTTCAATTAATTTAACCAATATAGGTTTTATCTTCCTATTACTGTAAAACTGAGTAATTGTAAGAACTGTTGATGTCATGCCAACATAGTCATAAAGAATCTGTTTTAATGCATAAAATCACCTCTGCAAACTGAAAAAGAACTTTTAAGGTGCATCACAGAACATATAACATTTAAGACAAATTAAGAATAGGCAAGCTTTGTCGGTTAATTATGATTGATATTCTTTTTGCATAAATAAATAATGTAACGTGCTATGTTTGTTTTCGCTTAATTAAATTGCCAGGCTTTATTAACCAGGCATCAACAATTACTACAAGTCTGCAGAAAACATTCACATCTGCGATTCCCTCAGTATAAACTGAAAATCTCTCAAATCAATTCCAGATCACAATCATTCAATTGCAGCAAACACAAATGAGATATTGTTTGAGTAAGAAAGATATTTAAAATGTGAGAATATGTGTTTTTAAAGATTAGTGTAAACGATGAAAGTGCTTTAGGGATGTAGTTATCAATTTCATAGAGGTCAACTGCACATATACACAACGTGCACACACATTCCCAAACAATACTTGAAAACAGAAAGGTAAACCATACTATAAATGAGGTTGAAAGTGTTAGATTAGGTACGTATGGTCTCTTGCACCATATTTGATCGCTTTGTGAATCATACTTTTCTATCAACGCCCTCGCTCCGCTCTTCCTTCCTGACAAAATGATGCAATATTGTAAAATTTTGTATCTTTTGAATGGTAAACATTTCTATTTAGTAATACGTAAATAACAGCAAAGGTGCCAAACGTTACGCGTTTTTAAGTCTTAAATATATCATAATTTGTGTGGTTCAGAGCGGTTCGGTGGGAAAAAAGACATATCTTGTCATAACTTCGGAGATATATTAGATACGTAAGTCTGTCCAGGACAAAATTTTAAACAAGAGTTGTTACGCTTACTGTTATTAGAAGACTTGGGTTATAAGACAATTGATTACATACACTTTATTATCTCTTGTCTGTACGTTCACTTATAAGTTAAATCATTCGACGAATTCTTTCATTTCACTCTTACTGGCTCATGCCAAATAACGACACATCTTAGGTATTCATTGTTATCCTTGTACGTCTTTAGACCAGTTCTTCTACTTGTCCATCCGTTCATCAAGTTTTCAAAATGAAAGTGTTTTGGTAGCATTCTTAAACACTGGTGAAGAATGCGTATTTCAAAACCTCGTTTCTGTTTCATAAGCCAATGCTATTCAACAGCTAGCAGTCAACAGTGGTTCGGTTTTTAAATGTATAAAATGTGGAAGTTTTGTTTCTTCGGCTCCTGCAAGAAAATATAAACCTTTGCAACATGAACCATAAAAGAAAAGCATGGAGTGAAGGAAACACATTACATGTTCAGAAAATCCTTGGTTTAAGAACTGACTGCTGAATTGCTTCCAAGGTGAAAGTTGGACATAATAATCTCATTTCCGCAGCGCGTCTGTAATATCATATGGATCACCTGTTTGTAGTCGTTTAAGTCGTTTCGCATTGTAGCTTGTTAAAACAGTCTACCGTTCTTTTGCAAGCAAGCCATGATTTTGAACGGCATCCTCCTTGCAAAGTAAAACACATGATCTTTTTCTCTGGAGTGGATATCACTTAGGGATGTTACCAGCAGTTGTAACTGATGATATAAGAAGTACAGTGTTTTCGTTGGTAGTTGCAAATTCCACTAAAATATTTGTTAAAGAGTTTGGTTTATAGCAACAATAGAACACTTGTCATACTTCACGATGTTTCTGCAACCTGAAATAGATAAAGGTTGTGCTGCAAGTGCAACTTAATGTGATAGTAGAATTACAAATGGAGAGAAGAATTTTCATTATAAAAGGAGAATATTTCTGTATAACATTTTGGTACTTTACAAAAGATATATACCATAGTGCAAAATATGTAGGATATGTGTCGCAAGAGGATCAATTTTGAATTAGAAAGTATACTCAATTTTGTAGTGCCAGTGCTCATGAGTAAATGAACATAATAGAGATAGTGTTAATAAGGCAGAAGACCTGGAGATGGTGTTAATACGGTGCAAGTTATGAAGATGGTGTTAATCTGGTATAAGATCTAACGTAGTATCATTTCCAGTATGTACAGAACAATTCCGGTTTTCATGAAGGAAGAATCTGATTTCACTACATAATATCTTGGTTGTTTGAACACACAAGAATGATTAGGCATTCAAAATCTGCGTAGATAAGATTCGGTACCTTCAATATCCTATGCACCTACGTAAATTGAAAAATATTATTCCCAGGCTCTGGCATGTGAGCTGTGGTGAATCATGTTGTGTTAGTAAATGTACAAGTAACAAATAATACGTGGTTAATTACCAAACATATGTATTAACAATACCCTATTTCCCACCACTGATTTTATGATCTCTACTGATCTATTAACAACACTACATATACCTCAACCAAACTCACATAGCAACAATACCCTGTTTCTATGCATTTATTTGTTTTCTTCAAAACCTAGAGTAGTAACAATACTAATTGGTTATTTCTCAAACATATGTAGTAGCAATATACTTTTTCCCAGCGTTGATGTTAAGATTTCTAAAACCTGATCTAGTAACAATACTACATAGCTCTCCACCAAACCAATGTAGTGACAATACCCTTTTTCTACACACTAATTTGTTTCTAAATATGTTTCTAACTATGCCACCAAACCCGTGTAGTAACAATACCCTATTTCCCAGCACTCGTTTTATGATCAAAAAAAGCTCTCCACCAGGCCCATGTAGTAGCAATGCTCTATTTCTATGCACCGATTTATTTTCTTCAAAACCTGGTGTAGTAACAATACTACATTTTTTCTTCCCAAACCCATGTAGTAACATTACCCTAATTCTATGCACTGATCTGTTTTCCTCAAAATCGGATGTAGTAACAATACTACATAGCTTTCCACCAAACCTATGTAGTAACAATACATATTTCCAGGCACCGAATTTGTTTTCTTCAAAACCTGATGTAGCAACAATAAAATATTGCTCTCCACCAAACCCATGTAGTAATAATATCCTATTTCTAGGCACTGAATTTGTGATCTCAAAAGCCATATGTTGTAGCAATACTATATGGATTTCCACCCTATTTCTAGGCACTGATGTTTTGTCCGATAACACATGACATATTGTTCATTGAAGTGAACATTGAGAAGCAAATTGTGCTTGCTGTACTCAACGGTTTGAATGTGTTGTCGTTTTTAAAACCTGGATCCAACAATATTGCAAAGGAGAGGGAAATAATTGACCGATTGGTTGAAAACATTTGTTATTCATGAATGCTATGGTGTTAGGTGCAAAGTAACTAAGACTGAATTATATCCAGGTCAAATATATAATAGTATCTCAAAAATAAAAATAGTTATATATTAGCATGTGTTACAAACAGGATGACTAAAGCAAATTATTTCAGTGTCTACTATTTACCCGCACACACCAATACCTGTTTGTAGCAATTATAATTACAGATGTGAAGCAGATAGAAGCCCGGGTTGTGAATAAACACAACTGGCAGCAGCAGCAAACTCGTTGTTTGAAGGTACCAACAGGACATCAAAGACTAAAGTTATTTTTGTTACAAAGCAAGCTGCATTTGGATACTTTCAAACCATTGTTTAAAAAAAGGATAAATATAAATGTTATTATAAAGCAAGCCGACCTCGGAAGACAACTATGATTCTTTTAAGTGTGCCATTTTGTTTTGTTTTCAGTTTGAGTTTGCTGGAATTTTAGGGGGTGTTGTATTAAGTATACAAAGTTAGCCGATATATGAAAGCCAACTTTAGTTCCTTTTTTCAGATGCTTATGAGAATTTTCAAAATAAAATTAAAGCAATGAAACGTGCACGGACATCAATGACCCAATATGGCACAGAAGATTAGGAGAAAATAAAATAATCATGAAGAATTTGGAAAGGCCAGAAGATAAGAAGATGATTTTACCAACAATATGGTGTTTAATATGAATGAAACTCCGGTGTACTTTGATGTCACTGTTGAACGAACTGACAACAAAATGGGGGTTAAAAGTATAGAATTGGTAGGACTGGTGCAGATTAAAAATATTCAGATTTTAGTCCTTACAGTTTCCACTTCAAGAGAGGTGTTGTCTTGAAAGATAATTATTCACGGCATGTGAAAAGTAAACAAATATTCATGCATTGAAATTATCGTACATATGCATGAGAAGGGTTGTGTTGAGGGCCATTATAATGCAGTAGACTAAAGAGTTTTATCTCAAGTGCACAGTTTTATTTTTGTTAAAATAACATTTAAGTTGGAGTGCATTTCTAACATGCAAGTTTGGAATGATTTATAAGTTGTTCTAGCTTACTACTGAAAACACCCACTATGTTCCAGAACATACAGTGCACAAAAAATTGCTTTAAAAATTATATTATTATATGCCTATCTTTTTCTTCGTTAACTTTAGATTGTCAGAATCGTGCAATATTCACCGATATTGAACACCTTCATACTGTATCCCACGTGCAAAGGAACTATTTTCTAACGTAAACAATTTTTATGAATTAACAAAAGCATATATTTCATAGACGGCCACATACCAGCAAATGTTTCATAGACTGACACATACAAACTGCTTTGGCACATTCCACGTTTACATTTTTGATACAATGTTTCAAATTTAACTATATATTGACGCTATACAGGTTCCTCACAAAAATGCAAGTTATACAGAAACTGTCTTCTTTAACTGTTAATAAAAATGGCCAAAAATATACTTACAATTTGACATCCTGAATTTCCTCAAAAAATATATTTTCGTATGTCTGTAAATCTGAATTAGATGAGCCATGTCATGGGTTCTCAAGATTGATTACACATTTAGAAATTGTACTGTAATTTCGACTGTATTGCAAGTGTAGTTACATCCTCCTTACTGCACTCAAAATGAAATAAACATTAAATTCCACAGCGTGTTGTCGATAATTGCAATGGAAAGGCATCATAATTGTCCCACATTGTGGTCTGAATCATTCAATAACATAAAAGGAACACGCATGCCGATGTCAACAAAATTCAAAACATTAAATTGGCAGACGCTTTTGGAATCCGATGCAAGTCTTTTAATGTAGATAAATCCAGACCATAATCAAAAGATTGCGTTGAATAGACAAACATACCAAAAGATATTCATTCCAGATCAAATGGAAAAGTTGTTGCAATGCGTATTCATCAACAATATTACTCCAAATTTCAATTTTAAGTAGAGCAAGCGTCATTTTCTTTCGAAACTTACGTCTAGCACGCAACCAACTTCATATTTATCTTGGCAGAGTTATGCGCTCATTAATAATGTTGTGTAATGATCCATCAATGCTTATATATTTAGTTCGGAATACGGCGTACATTTAGTTACTTTGTTTCTTTCAGAGTATTTGTGTTATATATTTAAGCCTTGGGAAGAATAAGAAATGAGCATATAATAAAAAGGTTACTGTATTTGTATGGGGAAATATGAACTAGTTTTGTCGGAAGGATATACTGCACTACCACGGTAATGCAGGATATCCTTTTGAAAACATCGTTCATATTTTCCCATACAAATGCAGTAACCTATAATTATTGTATCCCAACAAATATGGTGTTCCAAAATATACAGTAATATGGCTACAAAGATGAAGCTTAATGACATGCATTAATGTTGTTTGTTGATGTACTAACATTACCATACCGTTACTCCTGACAGCCTTGTTGTAGTGATGTTACTTGTTAATGATTCTTCACTAGTTTGTTATATCAAAACTCTTGCAGTAATATCACCATATTTGTAAGGTAATTGTTGAGTACCATTGTTGTGATCTCCAAAATCAATGTAGCATCTCTACATTGTTAAACTTGAAATTATTTTGTAATAATGCTCTTTCTAAAGAGATTGCATTGTTCTGAAGCTGTCATCACCAAACCTGGTTTAATCGTATGGCTAGTAATAATACTGTCTATAAGAAATTGTTGAAAGTGCTATTTATACAATATATTCAAAATACTAAAGTACTTGTGCACAACACTTTAGTCATCATACAAAATATATGTATTCAACAGTAATATAAGGCTCATTTTTTCTTAGTTATTAGAATTAAAACGTCATTAGCATCTCATGCCGTTATTTCTGGTAGTTCTTACATACAAGGTAGATGTTTAGATAATTCTTTCATCAAAAGGCTGTTTGAGTTTCATATAAATTCTGTTCCGCTCTTCCATCTGTCTCTTTTCAACCTCTAGCCAACACATAGATTCATTATCTTAATTAAGACTGTTTTCCTCACAAATTTATGAAAAGATAAATAGTTTATTTGAAAACAGTTCGGGGACTAGCATGAAAAGTTTTATCCACCTTGGTCATCTCTCACAAGTATTCCAACCATATACTCTCAATATCTGAGTCAATGAGCATCAATAATTAAACATTCCTGATATTATATTTAAAGTAACTACTACAGATGTTGCAATATTTGTATATAGTATGAAAATAAAATACATTAAACATGTTTAATCATAGACAAACTAATTGGGTCTTATCTCTAGGTTGTTTTAGTTTAAATTATGTTTATTGCTGATCTGATTTTTGTTGGTGAGGAGCAATAATATTACCATCACTGATCTTTTATTTTATTTTCCATATTAATATTAGAGGCATAACTAAATCAGTTTCGTTTGTACTGATATTGGTGATTTTTCTACTAGATATACGTGCTTGCTTCACAATTGGATATTTTTGTCAAAATTTATTTCCCTTTTCTCTGCTTGAGTGTTTTATTACTTATGATGCATGCAACAACCTGTTTGTTATGTCATCACTGTCACCCACAAACACATCCTTCTGCCTCTCCAGATGTTGCCTCCCATTTGCAATCTACTGCATTAGGTCACAACTGCAAACAATTCTGATAATACATAATCTGACACTTCAATCTCATCTTACTTTAAAAGCTGCCATTGTGAATATAAATTCACCCTACACGCTCAATATCTGCCTTTTTTTTTCTCACGATTTCTTGTTGTTTTCAAGCTTGACTTGTGAGGTAATCCAAAATATAAAATCTACTATACAAGAAGAAAGTTAACAGAGGTATCCCGAAGTATATCCAAAAGTATATAAAGACGGGTACTATGATTCTTAAGAAGAACATTGCCCCAGACCAGTAAAGCGGTCCATAGAGTTGCCAGAGATACTTCCCCTAGTCCAGAAAACCAGTTTGTAGTGTTGAAAGTAGTGAATAGTTGTGGAAGTCATCTGAATCATTATGAATGATTCAACAGATAGGAGAAAATTATTTTCTATGTAACTAGAGGGCGGATGCAATGCACCGGGTTGATAACAATAATATTTAAGGCTGTATTTTATATTATTTATCACATTTGTCAAACAGAGACTAGCCTTTCCAATTGAATCATTCACTGTCTTGAGTAAAACGTTCATAATTAAATTGGGGTTATGACCCCCGAAAACAATCTAGTCATAAATGTACAAATCTTCCATGTGTTGGAAAAGAATTATGGCATATAGTTTTGAAAGAGAATATTGAATACTGAAGAATGTTAGGAATTTTAGTATAAAATAGAATGTACATACATACATACATACATACATACATACATACATACATACATACATACATACATACATGCATGCATGCATGCATGCATGCATGCATGCATGCATGCATGCATGCATGCATGCATGCATGCATGCATGCATACATACATACATACATACATACATACATACATACATACATACATACATACATACATACATACATACATACATACATACATACATACATACATACATACATACATACATACATACATACATACATACATACATACATACATACATACATACATACATACATACATACACACACACATAACTGAATTTGTTTCTCTTTTCCTCTCTCTGAAGCTCTAGCCTCTTTACATTTACTTCTATTTTACATTTCATTTTTATTTCCATGGTTTTTACGTCAACGTTTGTTATAGGCTCACTGTCGACTGATGTCAAAATACTTATCAAAAGCACTTTTCCCCACCAAAAATTAGATCAAAAAATATTTTTAATTTCTTGTTTCGTTAAGGAGATTTTGCTTCAGAAAGATCTTGCTTTCTGGCAAGTTCAAGCATCTCATCTTTCATAAGACGTTCCAACTGATGCTCAGTTGGATTAGAAAAAAAAATTCCACTTTTGATGACATCAAAAAAATCGTTTGTTTTCACTTAAAAATTTTAAATAAAAATGTTTAATATATATTGGAATTTAGAAACAATGAGAATTTAAATATCAAATAGAAATGTTTAATAATATTTGACCAAACTTACTAAATCCAAGGACGGTCTCCCATTTGTCCTTGTTACGTGAAAAGGGCTCATACTCATTAACAATAAATATAGTGAAAGGCAACGAGCTTTGTAAAGTTTAACAAAACATTTTTTTCCTAGAAAACAATGCAAAAATTGGTAAATAGGACTTACCGTTTGTGAATATAATTCAATATTTGATCCTAAGAAGGAATACACAAGTCATATCGCTAAATAGTCCTAATAGAATCCATGTTCAAGTCCCGAAAACAAACAAATATAGAAATCGATGACGTCATATGCGGTCTATTATAATAATAATAACTCCTCACTGAATTACACTTTTTGTTGTTTCCGAATAATTACAGATTAACTTTCCTTGAATAGCTTTCAGAATGATTTTTAAAAAAGTCAACTTTGAGTTTCCAGGGGAATAAATTATTAAATCCAAAATTCAGACGAAGAACAAACAATCATGGCAACAAGAAACACCTTGTTCTTTCAAGGTGTTGAATGACTCTGCCATAAAAATATTAAGATTGTGTATTGAAATCCCCATACACCATTTCAAGTCTAGCGAAATCTTCATGTGCTCTAATCCAACACTTTTTTGATCACTTAGACCAATTTGTCTCCACTTAAAAACCAATCATAAAAAAGGTTGTTTACACACAGTGATCACGCAAAGAAAATTATGCCCCTGATACTGACCAATCATTGTAACTTCCTGTTGAAAATGTTGCCAACGCAAGACAAACTAGAGCAAATTAATGATTTTCTCACATAATACTACCTTGTTATAAATAAACATTCAGTAAAAGAAAACAATTTCGAATCTCACAAAAACATTAAATACAATTAATGCAATGAAATAAAAAATGAATTTCAAAACTACACACAAACATTTTAATCACATTTAATCATACGTAACAATAGGCACCATTTATTAGCTTTTTATTTATTTGCATGCTATTGTAATGTAATATTGTATGTTGGACTTAACCTTGTCCACATTATAGAAGAAAAAGTTTTATACTTGACCTGAGTTATTGATTGTTTAAATGGTTTTGTGTTTTAAAACAGCAAAGACATATCTAAAATATTATCTGTGAGTATGGGCTTATTATCAGCATCGTTATTAATCGAAGTAATTGTTTTTTTTATATGGGTCTAAGTTATTGGGATTAATCTACAATTTACATGGTGCACAATATGTTATAATTTTAGTATCAGACTGCTAATGATAGATAAGATTATCTTTTTAAACATTAAGAACATTCTAAAAGCTTGTTTTCCATTACGTAATATATTGTTGTTTTTATGTCTAGAAGATGTTATTAGTGACTCGAGTGTCATTTAGAGCACTACATAATCTTGTTAGTGGAAAAATAGTTATACGTGCAGATAATCAAGCATTATCTATTTTATTAGTTTTGTGTTCTGCATTCATTTTGGCTGGATTTAATGTCTTCAAATTATGTGTGTGTGTTTATAATTTGGATCTTTAACGTAGCTTTAATAATTTGTCATTCATATTGTCTGCAGGGTATCAGTAGCAACATAGAGCGCGAAAAGATCACTTTGACTGGGACCTTATTTTTGAAAAATAAATGTTCCTACGAAGGTTAAAACTAATGCTGGTAACGTTAAACGAAAAACTTCTCTAATTGCGTTTAGCTTATCTCAGACTCTTTGTGTTTTACGCGCTGGTCATTTAGCGTTGGTTATTCACCCTCTCTACTGCTATAAATTTAACAGCCAGTATCAATAATTAATATTGGAGAACCTCATTCAGCTAGATTAGCTCGAGAGCGACTAGATGCAATTAAAAATATTTACCTGTTGTGATTCTGTTAAGCAACAAATTACAATCACGTCAGGAATCTCAATTTGAATTTGAAGAGGTTACAAAACAATTATTTAAACCCATCACTGAGACCACCAAGGGTCTTTCTTTCAGCGTTAGAGAAAACAGCTTAAGGAACTGGAAAAATAGCAGAAAGAAATAAGAAAATAAAAAAAAGATTCTTAAAGAACTTCCAACCAAAGTAGCTGCTGCTCAATCACCACAAGTACCTGAAGGCAATGTACCTATAAAGTAAAATCAGTAGGTCTTATCATCAATGCTGACGTGATGAGTAAATTTAATGAAGAAACTGTTAAAGCAATTAATGGCGACATTAAAAACCTACACTACAACAATTGTTTGAATTTGCTGTGTATGGTTTTAGTCAAAGAGGTAAACTAATGAAACCTGAATACACTAAAATTATTAAAAACTCGTGATCAATGGCAAAAATCGCTATATCGCATATATATATATATATATATATATATATATATATATATATATATATATATATATATATATATATATATATATATATATATATATATATATATATACAAATCATATGCGAATAACAACCCTCTCAAGCGTACTGGATCCACCAAGGGATCACGTTTGTCAGGGATTAATTAAAATAGATGCAGTAAACTGACGACGAACAGTACGAAACTAGTAACTCGAAAGCGCTTAGGCTAGTTAGTTACTAGTTTCGTACTGTTCGTCGTCAGTTTATTGCATCTATATATATATATATATATATATATATATATATATATATATATATATATATATATATATATATATATATATATATATATCAGCAAGAGTTGGTTGTTAAAATTTACGTTATAACATTGAAATTCACAATCTTAAGTTTGATAAAGTTACAAGCGAATGATTTGAACCGACTCATTTAGAGGATAATTCGCCCTTTTCTTTTCAGGAGGTCTCAAACAAATTTTAAAAAACTACGATTATTTCCTTTTGATTGCCCACTAAACGAAATGGATTGTTGTGGCGATTGTTTGTAACTAGACACTGAGTATTTAATTGCTGGTAAGAAAACTTCAAATGTATGTATGTGTGTGTAAGTGTGTGTGTGTGTGAGAGAGAGAGATAGAGAGAGAATTACAAATATGCTGCATCAAACCTAACGGATAGTGTTATCTCTGGATTCTACAGAAGACTGCTTTATAATACAAGGCATATGTGATATTTATTAACATTTATTCAGAATAATGCTGTGACATAGGTTAGAGAATTTCAAATACATAACCTAATTTAATACCCCTGAATTTCATTGTGCATTATGTCAACCTTAAAATGACGTTCATTTATGAATCGGTCAGCAACTTGAAGATACGTTACCCGTGTGTGCTACACACGAATGGTTATATGTGTGAATGGTCCAGCTAGAATAAGGGTTGGCGATTGCAGACAAGGCAATGGGCGCCGTTATCGGTAGACTACAAATTAAAATTATCTAACATAAATGATAATATCATTCATTCGTATTTAAAATGTATGTTTACGTTATGAAGAATTTTCTTGCAAACTCCAGGTGCTTAAATAAATATATATATAATTTTTGCTTCCTTTTCAACACTTCTTATATATATATATATATTTATCTATATATATATATATATATATATATATATATATATATATATATATATATATATATATTTATCTATATATATATATATATATATATATATATTTATCTATATATATGTGTGTGTGTGTATGTGTGTGTGCGTGTGTGTATGTGTGAGAGAGAAAGAGAGAGAAAAACAGACTCTTGCACTTGCTTGTCAAACATTTTGGTTCATTATCCTGAAACGGTAGACAAAGTCCTGTTCAGATACATACTAAACAATTCATTTACTTTTAGATAACCAGTCGTACAATACGATGTTTCTGGTGTATTATTGTCCCCCCAACTAATAATCCTCTAATCATTTGTTATGTATCGTCGGTATACACCGCCTTTTTAACTTTTCTCAATTAGACTCTTTCATTTCATTATAACCCAGCAGAATTGTTATAATCGAAAAAGAACCTGTCTGTTTATTTGTTCGAAATTTGCAGATTTGAAAACGAATCATTCAGTAAACTCGAAGATATTTTAGCAAAAAATAAACCGAATATGAAGAATCTAAGCATTGTAGAATTTTGCTATAAAAATATATCACGCATTAATGTCGTTTATCTCTCCGATGTAAGTGGTCAAGATTTATGCAGGGTTTGTTGAATAAGAAATGGAGTAATTGTGCTTTAATAAGTGTAATTCCTTGAAAGTCTAGGACCAAAATGAGAAACATTTATAATACTTTCTTAATATCAACAATGTCAGAGGAATGAATAAATAGTATACAGACAATTTTATGATGACAATAATATAAAAAATCGTGTACATAAGATTAGCGACAAAGAACTATATAACATACTTGACTAACATGTCTGAATGACGGACAATCATACAAAAATGTATGGTCAATCAGTAGATAAATAATATTAAATATAGGATTATATCATGTTAAGAATGGCAGGCAACGGACACAGGCCCGGCACTAGGATGTGCTGGGCCCAAGGCAGCAAGTGATGTACTCGATGCCCCAAGCAAAAAAACTGCTTTGCAGAGAAGCGTGGAGCGAAAGGCGCTTGCCTCGTACACCTGGGCCAAGCCTGATCAGACATTCACATTTCATTAATAATTTCTTAGAGCGTGCTCCTTTGGGAGAGCTCAGCCACGAAGAATTCGAGATAAAGAATGATCTTCTAACTAGACCAAATGAAGGAAAATGTTAGACGGAGTGTGCAATCATGGATGCATCCGAGTTAAAAATAACAAACAGAAACAGACCAGACCAAACCAATTAAGATATCAAATAGGTACACTGCATTTCTTGTTCTATTGAATTCATTGGTGTTTTGAAATGATACTTAAAGCTGATGAACTCAAATATAGCTTCGTATCGGTAAGATATATTGCCTATCTAAAATTAAAATTATGTATTATTCTTACGAATGATTGTAAATTATTATCCTACTCACGTTCTATATCAAATGTTCTTTTTTTGATTTTGACAAAGAATTAGCTAGCTCGTGTCATGTTTCATGCTTAATTATGTGACACCATGATTGTAATTAAAACCTCTAATATAGATGTTAAAGCAATATACAAGTTAATCCGGACTGGACAATTATTTCCATTTACTTTTATACATTTGTCCTTTTTCGTAATATATGGTTAGGTACCTTATTTTCTTGTCTGCTAAAAAAACATGTAAATCTGAGCAACAGAAACTTTATCAGCTTGCAAAAATTTATTTGATCAAAATCATCTTTCTGGTAATTTTGTAAATTTACAAAAAAGGATAATAAGAATCCATCAATTACATTCTCTTCTCGACTTCGTTTTACATCAGAGTCTTCCATATGATGCCTCTTAAGCGACTGGATTAGAGGACCTAGTCGCCAAGGTTGGCAAAGAGGCCATGCAAGCTTTACATTGGAATCGGGGGAAGAGAGAAGCAATGGGAAACATAATCGGTTCCAGGATCAGTCGGAACAACTCAAAAGCGTACTATTGGAGAACTTCGCAATGTCAGGATTGAAACGCTGTAGAATTCATATATACTCCTGCTTGAACGAGTTATAAGTCCCTCAGGGCTGATTGGACCGATTAGACCCAAACGGACCCTGCTCTCACACGAGTCCAGTGAATTAGTATTAGTGAATTAGAATATATATATATATATATATATATATATATAAATATAAAAATATATATATATATATATATATATATATATATATATATTTGAGTATATGTATATATATATATATATATATATATATATAACAAATTGTATTTCATCGCTTTAAAGTTACTTTCTTTCTATCTTTATATTTTAAAAAAAATACTAATTAACTTATATATATATATATATATATATATATATATATATATATATATATATTAGAGGAGTATCTACAAATGCTCTTTTCCCAGGGTCCTCGCTCGTAAATCCAGAGTCCCCCAAAATGACCCAAAATGACCCAGATCGGTTCGCGCGTTGTTTGTTATGGCTGTTACTGAACTCTGACTTGTTTGATTATATTGTTCTTTTCGCGTACACATATACAAATTTATTTTATTTAATTACGCATCTAAACATATTTTGTAGGCTCCATTAACAGGTACTTTCATCTCTGTTGTATTTTATATTTCATAAAAAAATTTCCAGAGTAGTAATGTTATTGATTTACAACTGTTTAACCAAATTTACAATTACATTAACAATGGACATAAATCAATTATATCGTAGTATTTATGAGATCACATTTATGAGATCACATATTTATGAGATCACATACATAAACAGACATTATACTATTGACAATTATTTTGAGTTATGTAAATAAACATAGATCATAGTGGAACTTTGCATATATTTGTCTAAGCAATTTACTTTTAAAATGTATATTGTTTTCTGAAACTAAATACTAAGTAAAAGTACAATTCTATAATATGTCCCCTTATTTCTATGCTTTAGAGTCACTGGGTGCTCAGCTTAGTTGAAATGTGGCAGTAAAATGCTCAGCATTCAAATGCGTAAAATGACTGCAACTATATTATTATAAAGATGGCATTGACAGTATGTCATTATTGCGTTGTCGCAATTTCAAACATAGATCAACAGCTTGATATGCATCATTCTGCCTTGTTTAAAACTTGCTCTGCCTTAATATGTACACATATATTGTACACATCCTCGTCAGAAGCCATGTAGATCTCCATCTCATGCAGTTTTCCATTTGATGTAGTTCTAAATCTAATACAACCCTGGAATTGAAAAATGATGTTTGGATTACTGCTTAAAAAAAACTAATTGTTTGATGGTCTAAACACATGGGAATCCCACGCTTCAGCTATTGAGAGTACTTTATCATGTAACAAAGACAATATGAAATATTTACATATCAAATACTTAAAAATAGGGATGAAAAGAAAATGAGAGATTGAAAAGGTTGAAAAAGAATGTGTTCGTGTGAACTATAATATATGACCTGAATAAGGCATGAAGAAACACTATGATATTATCATCACTAGTCAAACTTCTTTCTTTCTTACACGACACCTGTAATCGTGCATTGCACAGGAGAAAAGCTGTTCAAATATTACGTATTAAACAACAGCTATCTTATCATCGGGATGTTTATACTTGTAAAGCTCAACAACAGGTATAATACGTATCAGCTGTCTAGTTTTGAGATTAAATCTATGTCTTTATTTCAGGATGAACAAAATTATTTATACGTCTTTGAAATAAATATATATTATCAAAAAATCGAATAATATGTTGGAAAAAAGTAATTTGAAATAGTTGAATATTTTGTTTAATCGAAATATACATCGTTATAACAAAATTAAAATAAAACAAATATTTGCACCCATATCACTTAAGAAGTTCCGTTCTTTCCTGTTTGGTCATGAAGTCGTAATTGAAAGGCTTCCTAATTTCATCACATGTGTAAGGGCATCTCTAACTTACTTTTAATATTTAATAAATTAATATACAATCTAATATTTGCGGCAAGAATCATAATTATTTTCTTCGGAAAACAAACAACGAATCATATTTTCTTGGTGTCTCATGTTAGTGTCAATCCTTGAAACAACTGAAAAGTGAAAGTTGCTGAAAATGGTCATTTAAAACTATGCCAAGATGTTTGATACTGGTATACTTGAGAAAACAAACAACATATGATAATGGAAAGGGAGACTCCAATGTGCTCTACTGACGATCATCGAACGTTGTATCTGTTTTTTTTTAATTCATATTCGCTTTTCTAATATAGATACAAAATAAGAACACATTAGTCAAAGAACTAAATGACAACGCGACAGACCAAACTAGATGCATATAAATATATAGATCCCACTGGCAGCTGATGGACCTACGATCCAGTACGGGAGTGGTTGGAGTGTTTCGTTTAAAAAAAGATCATTTTCCTGGATTGGATCTCGAACCTCAAGGGCATATGATATACAGTTACCACGGTGTGACATGTATTTTTCCTTATCGTATGGAATTTAGAAGTTTCTCTTAAATAGTTGAAAAACTTTCCAATAAAAACAGAGAAGCTTCATAGACAGACGCATTCGTTAAATACTCTATCCAGGCATTTTTCTGTATGGCCTATTTTCAGTCTTCTATTACTTCGGCATTGAGTATATGTGAGAACTGTTGATGTCATGCCAACATTCCTATAAACATACTGTTTCGATGCATAAGAACCCATTTCACGCAGTGATAATATTTTCTAGTTAGTGGGATTCTACCTTTCATATTTATTGTACGTAAACCGAAACTCATACACTCACAATACCGAACAAGATTTCGGTAAAAGCTAAAATAAAAACTTAAGAATGAAATTCACTTAAACTTGGAAAGGTATTTTAGCTGACTTAATTCAGGACACAAATGTGCCATATTATTTGTGGTCAGCAAATAATGTGGTAAACTTATCGAAGAAAAGTATCGCAAACGATCGCGAAGTTACACCAACACAGATTAGGACTGACGATATGCAAGCTGATGTTTCTGCATTTCAGAAAAATAATTTTGAAGGTGCATCACACGAAACAAAAACTTTTGAACAAAATTAATAAAAAGTGAACGTTGTAGATAAATGATTGAGTAAATATTGTTGGTTTCACTATTTTTTAATTGTAAGTTTCGTTCGTTTGCATACGCTCCTGGCATCTTCTTCGCTTAAGTACGCCTTCGGTACGTCCACAGAAGGGATCTACCTGCAAACGCGTTCAGACGGCAGACTATTCAACCTGGCACGACTTAAGGCAATGAGCCAAGTAAGGAAAGCAACCATTAAAGACATACTCTTTGCAGAAAATGCTGCTATAGTCACTCACACAGAAGCGGAACTACATCGCCTGATGGACAGCTTTACTAAAGCATGCGATGAATTCGGGTTGACCATCAGCCTAAAGAAAACCAAAGTGATGGCTCAGGACGTAGACCCTCCCAGCATCATCATCAACAATAACAAGCTAAAAGTAGTCAGTGAGCTTACTTACCTTGGCTCTACCATCACCAACAACCTCTTACTCGACGCCGAGCTCAACAAGCGGATTGGAAAGGCGTCAACAACTCTCTCTAGATTGTCGCAGAGAGTGTCGAACAACAGGATGCTCACACTGAACATTAAGATATCCATGTTCCGTGCCTGCGCTTAGCATTCTCATGTACGCCAGCGAAACTTGGACCATGTATGCCTCTCAGGAGAAAGGAATGAGTGCCTTTTACATCCGTTGTCTCCGTTGCATACCCGGGATCACCTTGAGCGATCGTGTGACAAATAACGAGGTGTTTCAACATGCAAAATCCCCAGCATGATCACGATCTCTCGCCAAAGTCGCGTCAGATAGCTGGGCTTTGTGCGTCGAATGGATGACAGATGGATCCCCCCAAAGACCTTCTCTACTCTAAGCCTGCCTCTATCAGAAGATCAATCAAACGGCCACATCTTCGCTTCAAGGATGTCTGCAAGCACGACAGGAAAGCTCTTGGGATCGATATCAACACCTGTGAAGAGCTTGCCATCGACAAGTCCACCTGGCAACATGCTATGTTCACAGGTCGGAAAGCCAGCGAGGAAAAGTTACGACAGCTCGCTGATGAGAAAAGATTTTAGAGGAAGAGGATGTTGTTCCAACCCAGACCTGACTCAACCTTCAAGTTCAGCAACTGCAGCAAGGATTGCCACTCTTGTGTGGAGCTACATAGCCACAGAAGACGGACGCTGAACAACTACAAACTCGAGACTAACGGATGCCAACAACAATAGTGTGATATGCTTGTTTTTGCTTAATTAAATCGCAATGCTTTATTAACGAGGCACCGACAACAACTACAAATCTGAAAAAGAATTACATCTGTAAAGCCCTCAGAATAAAGTCTCTATTCCAATCTTCAGGTATCAATCAAATGCAGCGAATCTAAATGAGGTATAGTTTGAGAGAGAGAGATGGATGGATACATGAAAAATATTATTGAATATGGAGACAACAGTTAGGTTAGAAAATGACTAATGTTTAACTATCTAAGAGCTATAGCGATCTATATATCAGTTTTGAGAGGTCAACGCCCCAGATAATTAACTGTACAACTGTCCTGTCCTGTTTGAGATCGGTTCAGTGTGGTATAAAGATCACGTGGAAGGTTAAAGCCAGGATGGCAGACAGATGGCTCATAAGTTAAGAACAACTCAATGTTCGATGTTGAAGTAACTGTCATAGGAAGTCAAGAGCACTGCTGGATGTGATGTGATATCCACATACAGTGGAAGTGTCTCACTTTTATAAACATTAGCTAACACATTTGCGGTTGTCTTCTGGCGACGCAGATGTGTAGGAGGAATCTTGCTGAGTACTTACAGCCATGGTAAAGGAATTGGATTTAGTTTTCCATAAATTATTAAAATTGCTATGTTGAGCTGGACATCAGCTAACTTAGTATGGGATGATCGAACCCAGACAGGAGCGCAATACTCGAATAACAGAAATCAAGTGCTAATATTTTGAGTGTCTCAGAACAAGAGCTCATGTCCAGTGCAAACATTTGTCCAGTGCAAAATTTAAATCGGATATACCACGCTAACTCAACAATTTTAGAAGACTAACTTTTTAAGAAAATTCGTTGCATGCACTTCCTCTGGTCAGGAAAAGTAGATCACGAACCTTATCAACCTATCAATCTCCCACACATATACACAGACTGGTAACGCCTAAAACCATTTTTATATTAACATACTCACATTAGAAACGGTTTGTGACTACATTTTGTGGCTAACACTTTACTGCAGGTATTTAATGCTCTGAAGCAAATATCATCTCATTAATCAGTACTATCATTCTGAAACCAAGATTTCGTTCTTGTTGGTCACTTATTATTAAAAATATTTTTCTTATCAATTGTTCATAGAAATAGTCTATAAATTTAAATTTAAATCCTTATATAACAAGTGTCTATTTTTTGGACTCTCCTAATTGAATTCTTGTTGATTCAACATTGTTTATCCGTATTATAGTTTCCAATTGCTTATGACGAGTATAAACTATTGCTTCAGAATTTTTTTAGCACGAAAAGCTGGGCAAAGATGGACTCGTAAAATTTATTAGTAGGTGCTTTGTCTGCTTAAGAGATATATATACAGGTCAAAACTAGTTTCATATCAATGTCGAATGTTTGTCCATAATCAGAGAAGACGTTTACTTACAAAATTGAAGTAAACCAACAATTGTCAAGAATTAATGGAGTACAAATGAGATTTAGGGATACACATTTTGTCACTCACACAACATATCCATAATCTGAAAACTTATACTTGATACATTTGGATTAGTAAAATTATTTCATTAATCAAATGTTCATTAAAATAGTAATTTTAATTTCAAGTAGTAATCATCACAGTCTTGTTTTAAATACCCAATCTTGTTCCAGTTGACTGGTCATTTTCTAACAGCATAAAATCCGTATGCTTTATCTCTTACAACCAATGAACGTTGCACTACGATGTTTTCACTGTATAATGACCATCTCTTATAATAATAATATCAAACTTTAAAAAAATGTCTCTAATGTCTTCGATGGACGTTTCGCTGTATAACTAGTCTTCACTAATCATTTCGAAATCCTCAGTGGAAGTCTCAGGCAACATTAGCGATTCCTGTATAATATAATTCGATGATTTATCACGCATTTGTTCACATTCTCCGCGAAATTGTCGTCATTCTAGCTCCAATGGAATCACTAAATCGTGTGCTTATGGATCCTATGGATACATTCCTTTTATTTGTTTTGCCACGGAATCGATATCAAGCATAAGAAGCAAGCACAATGTTTAATATGAATAGACAAATAGACACCATATGTCTGGTACGTGAATTACAGCGTTAGTCCAAGAAGAGAGTGCATTTTTTGAGTCAACTGTGGTTTTTAATTATATTATATTATAACCTACTGCAATCGTCTTACAATGAATCACTGATATACTCTATTATCATATTGATCTAATTGCATCGCAACTTTTGAAACACGACGTTATTATATACGACGTTGATTCTGCGAAGATTGTGTAAGAAGCGAAAATCTGGCGTAAAAGCTTTGTTTGGTTTCCCTTCTTATTTGTTACATAGACGAAGGCCTTAGCACCATGACATGCATTAGGGGCTCTTCAGTGATATTTATTTCTTTCAAACATTTCAAACGTATTAAAATTGTCTTTACAATTTAAATTTAGGTTATTTGGTACTTATCATTGGGTCATGATAAGGAGATTAATTTTACAGGTATGAGAAATGTTTAGTTAACCAGCAATCATAATGCCATCAGATGTATTCAACTTTCTATTCCATTCTACCCTGAAGGGTTAGATTCTGTGAAAAAGGGCGAGGTGCTTGAACTTGCCAGACATTTCGATATTTCCGAACTAAAAGCATATTCAACAAAGGAATAAATCAAAAATATTTTTGTCAGAATTTGGTGGGAAAAAAATTTTGGAGGATATTGCATTGTATTTAATTATTCAAACTGTCTTAAGTTTTTATGGGAAATGAATTGAATGACAGTTTTAAAAAGGAACTCAAACCAAAGAAGGGATTCAATTTATCGAAACTTCACTTCATCAAGAAATGATGGAAATGCAAATTCATTAAGCAAAAGTAGTGGACATACATAGACAGACAGACGAGAGAAAAATACAAGTATTTCTTTGAGCAACTTCGTGGCAAACCAGATCATCTAAGTCTCGTGCAAGGACTTCAAAATCTCCGTCTGGCAAAACGTTTGAAAATAAAATATCTGATAATACTGATAAAATATCCTTATTTCTTCTTACGATCAGTTATTATATAAAGAACGAGATCGTCATTTCTGATTGCTAAAGGTTTAAAGATAAGGAACATAAAAGTACAGAGCTCTTAATTTTCAACAGGTCAATGTCAGATCTTGGTATTGAAAGTAATATATTTTTTTAGTCAAATAAACATCAGCCTGATTCTTTTGTGGTTAATTATGAGTTATTCATGTCGAAAGCTTGCCTAAAATGTTTTCATCGATTGTCCACGCCTATTTCTATTCCAATATCAAGGGACAGAGGAGACTCTCAGGGTCTTTGGATAGCAGGGAGTTTGCATTTGTCTGCGAAGATCTTCTAATGAAAGAATATATGTTAAGGGATTTGAGACGTAATCTAAGCATCCTGGAAACCCGAAGCAGTGACCCTTTGTTAACCTGTCGAGTTTATTCAATTATTTCAATGCAAGACTTATTTGGAAATAAAGTCGTGATTATCCGATTGTAATTGACAAATCTTGTTTGGTTCCAATAGTTGATCCTTTTGAAACCGAAATCCCTGAATTGTATCTTGCTTGTACAGTTACCATTTATGGCGAAAAGAACTATTGATAATTATGAGACGAAATTATTTCTTTAAGTGAAACAGTATTTTTGTCATTTCACGAGGTCTCTCTTTATCTCTCTCTCTCTCTTTCTCTCTCTCTCTCTCTCTCCTAATATTGTTCAGTCAATATATATTGATAACAGTATCCTGTTTATTGTTCATTCTCTTTATACTAATCAGGGTGAAAAAAATCACTCGATGACAAACATGAACATCATCCAGAGATGTCTGGTGTGTTTTAGATTCCTAGTAACAAAGCTGAAGGCAATGCTGAAGGCACCAATGTACTACTTTGTTATCTTGTAAAATGTAGGGTTCTTTTGAGAATTGGAGAAAAGCGGAGGTACTCCATGGTGATGACACATCAATGAGCTATCCATTTGTGGTCATATCAACAGGACATACTTAGTCTAACTCATTAAGCTCCATTGGCTGATGATTTAGGAGTTAATAACAATTCTCGCAAGCACTGCACTCATTTTGGTAAAAAAAATTTAATGCTAGTGATTCTGAATACTGTCGATCATGTCTCATGTGTCGAATGCTAGAAAATTACAAACTCAAGATACCTTATGTTCCTCTGCGACATATTCCTTCATTAAACGAACCATTAAGCAGAATAAGAATAAACTCTCAGTTCCTTACCTAAGTCCAAGTCGGGTCAACTAATACGTATTGACCATAATGTGTGCGTCCACATCATTTCCAAAGACGATTTCTTTTTGAGTAATATAAAAACTAAAAATATACTAAATCTTGGTAAACAATGTTTCAAAAACCTTTTTGGCTTCGCCAAGCCTATTTATGTGTAAATTGATAGCCTTAAATTTTCTAGGAAGTTATGCACGAGTGAAAACGTCTATACAACTGTCAAACTATGATGCTTTGAACTACAATCTGATGGACATAAAAATACATTCAGTCATACATGTATACACACGTACATGAATCTATACATACAGAGATACCTCTGCATATACAATGGTGTCTTTGCACGTTTTTTGAAACTTACCTTTGATTTTTATAACTAAATGTAGAAGTTTATTTTAACAAACGTTACCCAATCATAGCACCTCCTTAGAATTACAAAAAGCTAGCGATATAGCTAGTATTAATTATTTACGTTTATGCCGAGTGGCACGTACTCTACCAACAAGCTTCGCAAAATATATGCAAGCAGTTTGGCAATTTTTCTAACCCTCAAACAACCTGAATAAATTTCGCCTTTAAATGGATGCCATGGTGTAATTCTAGTGAGCCACCATCCTCTATATTCATCTCCAACTGCATGGCAAGTAAATAATACTAGAGATATCAAAGCGACTTCATCGAATGTTCCGAATGAATTCTGTTAGTCTTATATTGTTTTGAAATATCACCTTGATATATTCCAGAGTGTCTTTGAATAAGTCCCAAATAGTCTCAAAGCAGTATTTATGTTCATGGCGTTTTAACAGTGCCATATCATATCTATGGAAACTGATTATAGTATCAGTAGGTGGCTGAGACATTGACGAGTTGATGAAATTACCTTTCTGTCACGCTTAAATGTCATTTCATTACAAAACATTGACTTTATCTACTACAATGCCAGCTTGTATTGACTAAATGGAACTCTTTAGATGATTCTGGCATCAAGTTTCCCTCGTCAGAAAATACTTTTGTTAACAATGAGTATATTGGTTAAAAGGGAGATCTTAGATAAAATATGATATTCTCAAATTGCTCTAAAACTCTTGTACCGAGTAGCTCAACAATGAGGAGAAGCATCTTCTCATCACATGTTCGTCATATGGCACAACGTTTGAAATCTAAAGCTTTCCATGGATACCATTCGTTTAAAATTCCAGTCTTGATGAAATATAAAAGAATGCATCCACAACAAACGGATTTACTGAATAAAGCTGAAAACATATTGATCCATTGAGGAAAAAAGCTCTTTAGATACGCAAAACACTGATTCGCTTCAATCTCAAATGGAGGCGGCTACCGAATCTTTTATCAGAAAGAATAAAGCAGAAAGAGACAAAGAAAGTTATTTAAATCACACAAAATATAACATGAAAATGAATAGTAAGGTAATGACGTTCAGGATCTGGGTGCTTTAATTATTAAATATGATGGACCGACATCTTTGCAAATTGTCCGCTCTAGAACAATAAGGGTTTGCCATGTCTCCAATGAAGATTTCGACACATGCATGCTGATGTGTACAATATCATGTGGTATTGTTTCTGATAATATTCTCAAGAATCTCCTGAGATATAGAAACCCTAACGGGTGAGGCGCGTCCAAAAACACACAGCTGACAGAGTATATTAACGCCTATAAAAATGAAACCAAACAAAGCTTATAAATGACTAATTGTTTACATCTAGACATATGACTACAACACCGGCTTTTGTTGAATGGTGTGGATCTAGGTCTGAGACTGAATCAAATTTAAAACCATAACCACTGCCAATGGACTCTGGATCATTGCTGCCCTCTATTGATTAAAGCCCATTTTGTTTTCATTATTTCATCGTGTCCAAGATAAAGTCACCTAGGATGGCCATGCATTGTGTACACTATCTACCTTTCCCTGAAATAATTATTTTAGATGAGTGTTTCAAGCCACACGACAATTGAGGACCAACAGTAGTCACCGCATTTCGTCCAATGACTATGCCAGAGTGAATTATTTGTGGGAATTCAATTTCATTCCACCTAATAAATTCCAGGTAGTTTATTGTGGATTTTCAGTTTCTTCAAGCCCTAGAACAATGTGATTGTGATTTTGTTTCCAAATTCAATAACACCCTTCAAATCAACAGTCTCTAAGAAATGATTCTTAATGAATATTATTTGTAACACGATGGTCGTTTGTAATCAACAAAAGGAACCAAAGCACTTACCGATACAACCCCAAAGGAGTATGGGAGAAGCAGAAATAATGGTGTTACGATGGTCATAGCAAGAGCTACCGTTAGTCTTCTTCTTTGATCACTAATTCGCTGTAAAATCACACCCTTCGCCAACGAACATTGAATAGTTGTCACATCGATTATAGTACAGCTCAACACGAATCTATAATAATTAGTCGAGAAGAAAAGTTTGAAGACTACCTCCCGGAAGCATCAATACTCATCAAAAAAGAAAACAATAGGAGCTTGAAAGACCACTGTAAACTAAAGCTTTGGACGACAGTCGTAACTTATGTTGTCTTTTGGAAACAGTCTGCGTTTCCAACGACCACATCGTTAAATATTTCAATTCCTATTAAAAGATTCATGTTGAAGACAATATGACAGACCATAAGAGAGGAAATGCTTTATTTGTTCAATTTAAGTTTAAAGTAAAAGAATTTGATTCCATAAAGTGTATTCAATATTATCTGTATTTTCTTATAAATGAAGCTTTCGATCTCTCTTAGAATATCTACCGACTTGTTTTGAACATGATTTGCCTAGACAAGGTAAACAAATAGAACTGTCGTTTAACAATCCTTATTGACGCCTGTTCTCTTTAAACTAAATACGAAATATTCAAATTGCAAGTGAGAATTTGTTATCCAAATGAGTCAGCCTTGTAAATACACTCATGTTTAAATACATTTCTCTTTCTCTCTGCTTTTCTCTGTCTCTGTCTTTCTGTCTCTGTTTCTCTGTCTCTGTCTCTCTGTCTCTGTCATTGTCTGTCTCTCTTCCTTTCTCTTTCTCTCTCTTTTTCTCTCGCTATTGACTTGTATGTACTTTCAAACTATAGTGACTTGCAATAGTATAGAAATGGTGATTAAAGACCGTGTTCTCCGACCTCGGTCAAAGCTATATATTCCTCATAATATCAACCTGGCTGCGCAAACCCATTGATATGCATTTATTGTTCTGCGCATGCAAATACGGGTACTCTCAACATTTTGAACAAGGATTGGCGGGTGAAGCAACGTCATGTGTCAAAAGCTACGATGCTTGTTATGAAGTGAGTTCGCAGGTAGATCAATATACAAAGAGAATTTATCAGTGATTCTTTGTTAGAGGATTGCAGTGGGTTATAATATAATATCATCAGAAAACACAGCTGGCTATCAGAAAGCACTCTAATCTTGGGTTAACGTGGTAATTCAAGTACCATTCCTATGCCGTATGTTTGTTCCGTGGCATTAAACATTATACTCGCTTCTTTTATGCTTAAAATTGATTCGTTGAAGAAACCTACAAAAAGCTATATAATATTTCCAGAATGTATTTATAGCATCTCCAAGAGGTTTATGGATTCCATTATAGCTAGCATCGCTAAATCTTGGAGGAGAATATAACAAAAGCTTTAAAAGTCATCGAATGATATTATAGAAGAAGATATTAAATTGCTAATGTTTTCATATATACCCAATGAAACAATTGAAATGACTAGTGAAGACTGGTTATACAGCGAAACGTCCACCGGAGACATTAAAAGATATTGAAACGACAAGCGACGACAGCGAGAATCACCACACGCAGAGAAATGCTTTTAGCATTAATATACATATGGATTCTAAAGATTGTGTTAATATGATCCAAGACTTGGGGTTGGTATTAATATCGTACACAACCAGGAGATGATGTTAATGTTTCGCAAGACATGGAGATGATGTTAATATCGTCCAAGACTTGGAGATGGTGTTAATGTGGTACAAGACCTTGAGACGGTGCTAATATAGTATAACACCTGGAGTGGTTTCGTTGCCAGTATGCACCAGGTAATTTAAATCCAGTATTTTTTATCAAGGAATAATTTGATGCAACAACAAAAAACAATATGATTTCTTGTTCGTTTGATGTCACAGGAATGACTGACTAGAATGAAGGATATCCCACGAAGATCCTCAAGAAAGGTAACCATAGCAATTGCTCCAACAACAGATGAATCAAACTCCTGTCAGTACGAGTGAAAGCCTTCAACCAGGTCTATTTAGAAAGGATGAAATAGGCGTTAAACCCACAGTTACGAGACGAGTAAGCGGGCTTATGGCAAAACAGATCGTGTACGGACCAAATAGCTACTTTTTGCATCATAGCCTAGCAATCTTTGGAGCAGAATTCATTACTATACATCCACGTTGTCGAATATTAGAAGGAATTCTACAATATGAACAAAGAGACTTTTGTAACTTCATCGCCACTACGTCATCCCAATTAAGCTGGTGAACCTGAGCTAGAACACATACAATGGAATATCCTGCAGAATCATCCATGCAGGATAGCACACAGAGAACTAGCGCGGAATGGCCATCGACTGGACTATTAGGACGTCCATCAGTGGGCGGAGAATTGGTATTCAGTGAACACGTTGTGGTGTCAAATGAGCGCCTGGTCTTTGCCGATGACATATCGCTATTGACCCACAGTTAGCAGCAAATTCAGGACAAGACTAACTATTGGCAGAAACATCAGCACACGTTGGCCTCAACATCCACAAAGACAAGATCAATATCCTCAAGATCAAATATATCAGTGTCGGCTCAAGAACATCTGGAGCTTCAACGAAATTTCCTTGACTGCTAAGACCAGACTGTCCAACTCCATTTTGAAGCCAGTCTTAATGTATAGAGAAGAGACCTGAAAAATCACTAAGTTACGTAAAGTTCAGACCTTCATCAACAGCTGCCTAAGAAGAATTCTCCAGATCCACTAGCCAGACACCATCAGAAAATCCAACATGTGGCAGATATTCTCTCACCTTCAGGTAGAGGAAGAAAACATGAAGAAAAGTGACTTTGGATAGGACACACTCTACGGAAGCCGCCAACCAACATTACCAGACAGGCATTGAGGTGTAACCCTCAAGGCAAATGAAGAAGGGATCGACCAAAAAACATATGTCGACGTGATCTTGATGCGGGCATCACTAAGCTGTGTAACAGCTGGAGTCAGCATGAGTATATGACACAAGACAGAAGTCTCTGGTGATCCTTTGTGGACTCCCTATACCATAGCTAGAGTTGCTTGCAATCCTAACTACTGACACACACATAGACACACACACACACACACACACACACATTCTCACCATTTTTTCTTTCTAAAGGAATTCTTACTTTCAAACAACTAATTACCTGTAATAGTATGGGAATGGATATTGAAGATCGCGTTCTCTGACTTGGGTCAAAATCTTCTATTCCTCATTATATCTACCTCGCTGCAAAAACCCATGAATGTAAATAGATTCGCCCGAATATGCTAATACATGTTCAGTTTTGTGAACGCGGATAGAAAAATCCAGAAAGCTTCTAGCAAATGTATATTAGTGCCGAAATCTTCGGTGAGAAAAAGTTATGGGTCAAGAGCTGCGTTGCTGAATTGGCAGGTAGATCAGTATGAAAGGGAGCTAATCAGTGATTTATTGTTAGAGAATTTGTTGGGTTATTAAATAATTTAATCAGAAATCACAGGTTGCTACACAATATTGGGCTAACGCGTGAATTAATTTACCAGACCTATGGCGTATTTGGGTGCTGTGATATCAAATATCAAGTTACTATTTTGCTTAATATCGATTATGTGATGAAAACGATCCTACAGCTATTTATTTTGTTACAGAAAGTGTCCATTGCTTCGTCATGAATTAACTGGGTTAGGGATTATATTAGAGCTAGTATGGATGAAAAAAAATCAGAAGTAATTGTATTATATTGTGCAAGGAAACATTACATCGCTAACGTTGTCAAAGCTACCCAATGAAGACACCAAAACAACAATTGAATACAGCGTATACTTCGAAACGTCCAGAGAACACATTAAAGATAGTGAAACGAAAAGCGAAAACAGTAAGGATAACCACAATCGAAACATTATTTCCGCATGAATATACTGGTGGCATCTACACTTATATTCCTTGAGAAGAAACAAGAAAAATTCAGAATGATGGAGAAGAAAGAGAGCTGGTTGCATGTGATAATTACCAAACTATGCTCCTCAATGAAGAACCAGAGACCTCAGCTAACATGTGAGCGTGACAAATCCATCATCATTTGAATACAAAGGTAAAATGGTTGGTTATGTGCGAGTTGGTGTACTATTTATTAGTGGAATATTAAGATGATTTCGCCCAATGACTTCTTCGAGAAAATTGCAAGCGTGCAGAAACCTCACATAACGGAAGGTGAGCCTAATTATTCAGCATAGCCTAAAATAATATAAAGTATCATCAGTAAAAGGAACCTGACAAGGCTGTACGCTCAGCCATTAACCTCTGTATTAAGCTGACTAATCTATGATGCAAAAGCAGATAAGAGAAAGACAAAAACTATAAAACCACGAAGCAACGAAAATTCAGCAAGAGACTAAAGTTTCCATATATGCATTTGAAGTTCGATGGAATTGAGGCGCAATCAATGTTAAAGAGTATATACTGAAAAGCGATAACTTTGCAACAGTACATTCCATTACAAATACTGTAAACTCCACTTGCTGGCGTAACGTGCTTATTGCGAACGGAGGTTAAGGCTTTCCAAATACTCGTAACACACACACACACACACACACACATATATATATATATATATATATATATATATATATATATATATATATATATATATGTGTGTGTGTGTGTGTGTGTGTGTGTGCAAGTTCCCCAATTTATTAAATACATGTACTCGGGATACGTTTCATGTGCACAATGATATCTTAGCGTATTTTATGTATAATGTGCAATATTTCAAAACAATTACTTTAGTTCGTCCCATTGCCGCACTTGCGAACGTCTGATAGAAAAAAACGACGTTTTCCAACATACATACGATATAGGTAACATATACGTTGCATAAGTGCCTCACCTATAAGCGATATCTTCATATTACGGAACGTCTTGTCAATAATTAGTATACTTAGGGACTTTCACATCTTCAGTTGTAGTGATATGTAAGTTACTTGTTAATTTTCCTACATATATTATAATGTAAATATTTTCAATTCGGTTTGTGACTTAGCAAGAGATTTATATTAGCAATATAAAGGTACATATTAGTGAGAAACGTTTAGTACCATTGGAATCTATTTGGACACAGGTTCACATCTGTATATGTTTATTGTTTCGTAAAGCTGTACCCATAATATTATTTGCATGACCTATCTTGCATGATGTTATTATGTGTTAACGTATATACCCGTGTTATGCATAGTACACGGTGTTAGATGTATTTTCAGCTGACCAAAATGTTTCACGCTGATCGTAGTCGTCGTAATATCAGAAAAAGGGTGACCATAGAAATTAACCACAACAGCCGTAGAGCTGAGTAAACAGTTTTGCTCGTCGAATAGCAGGTGATCGGGAGCTGCTGACCGGATTGTTTGGTGCTTTATTGGTTGACTGACCAAGGAATTGATTGGTGGTCGGGTGACTACCTATAATGATGCTTAGTTGATTGACCAGTGTGACTATTTACTAGTGTGATATTGACGGGAGTGTTTTGTGTTTTATCTTTTAGCCGTGGGCTGATTTTGTTGTTTTGTTACACCCATTTCTATGAGAGTTTAAATATTTTTTGTCTATGTCCAATCAATTTATTATTTTCCTACTTGAGTTGAAATATCTCATTTTTCACTAGTTGAGTGACTACATCATTTTTTTATTGAGTAAAACATCCATTCTTTCAATTGTTTGAAATTACTGTGAATTATTCATATTTGTCCTTGCAATGTGTACGATCATTTATTTGTATTTATGTTTATTGCATTTTTAGGAATCACGGTACTAATTCAATTCCCATAGTAAACATATGGAAACACCATCATATTTAAAATTCAATAACTTAAAATTTCTGGGTACTGATGATCAAACCTATATTTCTCCATGCACAACTATCCTTGGTGCAAGCTTCTGTGTGGAGAACACCATATGAGCCGCAGCATTTTCTTGACCTACATATGCATGAAGTCCATGTTATTGATTCAGCACCAAGCGAATCAAGTGCTACTTTCATTATGGAGTAATCCTAAGTCAAGTCTTTAAAAATACTCAAATTGCATCAATAGAAATTTGTCTATATTTTTTTTAAATTGCACATAGGATAAGCTTTTAAAAGATATTTTTAATAAAATTTTACTTTTCATTATTAACCAATTATGGACCACCAAACCCGTATATACTCTATTATTTCTTCACCCATTTCTAGACTGGTTCACAGTTCTTCCATTGAATTAGTACTGTGTGTCCTTTAGGTTCGTACACATTATATTACCTTGAGCACACTTAAATCAACATTCGTTTCTCTTTCAAGTCATACATCAAGAAACATTGTATTTATATTACCATAAAAAGTATTTTGAATCCGAACTCTAAACTCGGCTTTCTTGTTAAAGATAATGTCAGAAGATGAATCATCTCTGATTTAACAGAGCACAATTATTGTTCCTTTATTCTTTTATAACTTTTTTGTGTGTTGCATACGCTCATGACAGGACAGTAGGTTAAGTAGCCATTCAACATTGCTTTATTTTTGTACACATTTCACTTTTTTGTTTCATTCTGAGAAGGAAAATACGATTTGATTGCAAAATTATTGTAATTAAACTCTAAACATAATGATGCATTTTAAGTTGGTAGTATTAAATGTTTGAAACGTCACCACTGAAAGAACTTGTCAAACTGGCAAAACAGTTTGGCGACGAGAGAGAGAGAGAAAGAGAGAGAGAGAGAGAGAGTCTATGAAATGTTTTGTGCGTGAAGCCAAGCAAGGGAAAGGGAGCAGAAGTTAAAAGAGAGGGAAATAGAAAGGAAGAAACTGGAAGTAGAAAAGGAAGTCAGAAAACAAAATGGTTTTTAAAGAAGAAGAAGATAGAATTAGAAAAACAGGTTGAAAAGTAAAGGATAAAATGGGAAAATAAATCAGAAAGAGAAAGATAGAATTAGGGAAGGAACAGATGGAGTTAGAAAGCCAAGCAGAAATGGAAAAGGTACAATTGCTAACAGAAGCAGAAGATAGTAAAGTAGAATTGGAAAAACAAGTTAAGCTGTAAAGTTTGGAGACAGAAAGAAGAGAGAGAGAGGGAGTATCAAAAATTCTGAGCTATTGCAAACATAAAGGAAAGGGAACGTGATTTTAAACTGAGGTTCAAATTTGCCCCATTTAAAGACGACAAAGATAACATGAACAGTTATTTAAACATGTTTGATAGATATTCCGCTGTACCAAAATCGAAAAGATGATTGGTCACTTAATCTTAGCACGTTGTTGAGGGGTAAAGCATTAGACATGCATTCTCGTTTACACGCGGCCGATTTGTTAAATTACCTCGCGTTGAAAGAAGCTCTTCTGATGAAATGGGAGCCAACGGAGCAAGGATTCCAAGACGTTTCAGTGTAGCAAACCCGAGATAGGCGAGACATTCACCCAGTTAGACAGCGGGACGTGCAATTGCTTGTGACGATGGGTGGAATGTGGTAAAGCAGTGAAGACATTTGAGAGTCTTATCGATTTCTTGCTTCAGGCCCAGCTATGAATAAACTGTGGTAAGACGTTATATTTATTCTTGAGGGAAAGGTCCTTCACAAATATGTATGACATGGTCACACAGGCGGATTTATTTGCTGAAGCTCGGGGAGGTTCTCAGAATGTCGTCTCGCAAGACGGAAAAAGGTGTGAATCAGGCTAATGACCAAAAACCCAAGGAATCTGAAACACTTGGTATGGATAACAATGGAAAGCATACGGATATGCAATGTTTCACTTGCAAGGAGTGGGGTCATATTTCCTCCAGTTGTCCTAAACGGAAGGGGTCATTCCAGAAAGTTATGGTGGCCATTGAATGTAGACAGTTGTTGATGAAAAACTCGATGTTTCCCAGCAGGCTAACAGAGAAGGAGTATACAAGCCAGTGGTGCTTGCATGGATCGGTCGCAACACTATGCATTCGATAGGCACGTGTATTTTCCCCTAGGCAAAAGTACCAACGGCAAATTGTAATGTCAACGGACAAGTAAACCTTTTACGAGACACAAGGCGCTCTGGTGTAGTCGTGAAATGGAGCCTCGTCAGCGATGACCATTTGCTTGGATTTGAATCGCCTTGTATGCTACTAGACCAGACATTCTATTACGTCCCAGTCGCATGGATAGTTGTCAAAACACCGTTTCTGACCGATACGTTGAAGCGTTGTGTGTGCTTAGCCAGTCCGATTTATGAACTTACGATTGGCAATGTACAGTGATCTTGACTTTCAAACCATTCCTGGTTTCTGATTATCGATCGTCCAAACAGTGCAAACTAGAGAATAGGTGAAGGAAGATAATAAACCTCTGTATAAGTTAAAGGTACTGGAAGCCAATACTAAAGAATTTCTGGACTAAAAAATGTGACGCGTCTTTTAAAGCGAACGTGGAGAAAATATTGTCGGTTACTGTGAAGAACTGTAAGAACGGAGGGTTTTCTAGGATTCTATATCGTAATAATTTAATGTACAGATAATATATTACTCCTGATGATAGGAAGTTCTTGCAACTACTTGTTCCCCAGAAATTTAGGTCGCACGTATTCAACATCGTGCACCAGCCTGAGTACGTGCGGCGCGGTTATATCGTTCATGCAATATTACCCTAAGACGACCTCAAAGGAATTGGAATACATCATTGACAAGGAAGGTAGGTTATCGGCCATCTTGTAAGTGGACTAGACCGGTTGAAACCTCCCGCAGAGAAAATGAGAGCAATCAGTGATACATCTAGACGAGAAAACAAGAAACCAGTAAGAGATTTCCTAGGTTTGACTGGATTTTAGAGGAAATTTGTTCCCAATTTTGCGGCTATTGCCAAGCCATTAACAAATTTGTTTAAGAAAGGGCAAACGAATAAAGTTTCCTGGGGTGTGTGCCAGGAAAGAGCATTTAACTCTTTAAAACTGAAACTGATAAGCACACCAATCTTCAAGTTTCCAGAATTGAACAAAACTGGTGTGCTAAGGATTGATGCGTCGGATACAAGACCTGAGGATGTTTTAGCAAGAGGCGATAAAATTACTCATTGCTTGTGTAAATAGGAAATGGCTTTCGAGAGAGAAAAACTACTCCGTGATTGACAAGGGGTACCTAGCTTTAGTGCGTTATATAGGGAAATTCCATACTTACAGTTTTGGAGTAAGTTTTCTTACAAAAAGGACTATCAGCCGCTCTTATACTTGAATTGAGCAAATGTGGCCAACACAAAATTGATGCGTTGGGAGTTCTCTTTGCAGCCGTATAGTTTTTTGAATGGATGTGATTCGAGGTTAGGAAAATGTGGGTGCTGATTTTAAGTAAGATGTAATTAGCAGATCGTTTTTGTTCAGTATGACACACCGTAAAAGATATCCTCACATTACGGTACGTCTTGTCAGTGAGTAGTATTCTTAAGGACTTTCACAACTTCAACTATTGAGGCATGTAATTTATGAAATTCTGATGTATATTACTTTTATATATTGTTAGTTACATCTATTGTACCAAATCGTGTATTTGTTTTGTACATTTTCTATGTAGCTTTTGGCTTGCGTTTAATTGTGCAATAATTTATATACTACCCTTGACGTTGCAAGAGATTTACATTAGCAATATAAAGTTGCATTTTATTAAGAAATGTTTAATGCCATAAGAATCTTCTCGGACACGGGTTCATTTTCTAAACCTCTCTGTTTTTTAATATTGTACCGATAATGAGATTTGTATAACTCACCATATATAACGTCATTACTTGGTATCCTATATGCCCGTGTAATGCATAGTACACGTTATTAGATCTACTTTCAGCTGATTCATAGTGATCATGGTCGACGTGGTGCCAGATGCGGAGCTGACCATGGACGTTGACTAAGACTATATTGGGGCTGGATCATGGCGGCCATACAGCCGAGTAAACAGAGCTGGTGGTCAAGTAGGTGGTGATCTGGCGATGCTAACCGGATTGGTGGGTGCTGATTGCTAGATTTACCAATGAATTGAATGGTGATCGGTGAATACCTATAATGCTGATTTTTCGATTGACCAGTGTGACTGGCAGCTAAGTGTGATATTGACGGGAGTGTTTTGTGTTATTTCATGCATATAATCTTTTAACCTGGGGCTAATATTTGTTCTTTTAACACCCAAGGTTTTGGGAGTGTAAAGATATTTTAGTATAATATCTGTCCAAGCATTGTTACGTGTAGGCTCGTTATAAGGTATCAAAATAAAAGAGTAAAGTCAACAAGCTTTGTAGATTTTAATAAAATAATGTATTTCCCTTGAAAACATGATAAAAATACTAAATAGGACTCATAGTTTATAAATATAATCCAATAAGTAATAAAAATGTAAGTTCTAGCAGTAAATAGATCTAATTGAATCTAGGATCGATTCTCTATGAAGTTCCAATATGTAAGGCGCTGACGTCAGATGAGGTCGTTGTAAGAAGGCAACAGTTTCTCAATGAATTACAATTTATAATTTTTTATAGAATTCCAGAATAAATATTAACTGAATGTATTTGTTCCAGAATGTTTATAAAGAAGAACACTTGTGTAGTTTTCTAGAGAATATGAATTATTAAATAGCAAAACAGAGATGCAGTTCAGAACAAACTGTCATCAGCAATAAAACAAAGCAAACGCATAGATCTATTAAAGGTGTATGATACTACTCAAGAGTCTACTCGAGAAACTGCAATGTGATTACTAATTTGACCAGCGCAGTAAGAAAATGTCATTTATTACGTCAGTTACAATAACACTAAGAATCAAATTACTACATTTGAAATAAATGGAAAATAAAAAGCTATTTGCAACTTAGCTAACACGTGGGCCGAGCATGGCGTTGGCAAAAGACATTTGTTTTCATTCAATGTCTAAAAGTGTCTGAACCAAGTTGAGCTGAAAGTAATGATAATGCAACCCCTACGTTCCAATCACATCAAGTGAAAACAACTTGATTAGTGATTTCTACTATATAAAAGAATTGTTTGTCTTTTAACTAAACATGTATTAGTTTCATGATTTACTTAATAGCAATTACCGAGAAGCAAACAATGGAATGCAGTAATACTTAAGAATGCCTATTCAAAATATTAGAAGAGCTAGCATGTATTAAAGACAGTCACAACGTTAGAAGATCCTCACTGGTGCACAATGACATCTGCCTTTGCAAAATCCTTGACTAAGCGATATTTGTTGCTTATTGTATTCTTAATATCATGAGAGAACTACTTATTGTAGTTTTTTGAGTGTCTCTTATCAACAACTTTCAGCTTTCCATTGCTTCAAGGCTTTAAACTGCCATGAGATAGTAAGCAAATCTGGCGAATTGTTTGTTTTACGTAGAAAATAGCGATACTTCTTGCTGTAAATATAAAATTTCATATTAACTTATCATGTATTAAAAGTACGTTAGATATACTCCTACACATGTTTTTAAACTATGAAGTCTTTCAATTACGACTGCAGGACCAAACAGGAAAGACTCTTATGTGACATGGATGCAAATATTTTTTAGTTGTTATAGCAAAGTAAATTTCGATCTAAGAAATATTATTTTGCTATTTAAAAATATTATTTCTTTTTACAAACTATAGTTTCCGTATTTCGAATACTACTTCTTTATTTCAAAATACTAATTGTCTCAACGATTACTGTTTCTTTTCTTGGAAATATTATTTTATTACATCATTTCCAAATATTATGTTAGTTGTTCTTTTCGAAGGAGCATGGCATTTGACTTACAGTTTTTGGGTATACTGCTTTAAGTTCTAGAATGGAAACTGGCCGTTTGGCTCCGATAACATTTTAATTGAGATTGTGTTCATTCTGGAAGAAAGACGTCGGTTTAATCTCAGAATGAAACAGCTGATTTTTTTATCTTTCATGATGGATTTCTTTATAAGTATAAAAACAACCCACTGATACAATGGTTAATGTTCTAAACATAACGCATGAATAGCTGTTATCTGGTAACATGTACCGTTACAGGTGAATGATTCGTAAGTTGAAATAAAAATGTATACGGGAAAAAAAAAGAAGTTCCACGTTTGATGAGAGTATCAATCCAGAAAATGTTTACCTCTGAAAATACAATCTACATTGCAGGAGTATGCACCTATCAAAAGCTCCCAATTACATCTGTCATAAAGATTCCTTTGACAACTCGTGCCTGTATGATATCTTCATCAACGGTTGTATTGATGAGTTTTCACGGAAAAGTATATGGTTAAATGCATATTTCGTAAGTAGTAACCATCGAGTTATCGGCTTTCCTGTCTCTAATCTGTGAAAGCGTTAGAAACTCCTCCCTCCCCCGAAAGTTTGAGCTGACATGGGCACAAAAGTGGATGGGTGTAAATTCCAGCATCACTTTCGCAGACATGAACATAATTCTTGTTCAACCAGAACAATTTCATGCTTTCTTTGTATCATCCAAGTACAGAATAATTCTCTCTCTCTTTCTCTCTCTCTCTCTCTCTCTCTCTCTCTCTCTCTCACACACACACACACACACACATATCATGTACACATTTCATTCAAAATAAGTATATGTGATGCTGACAATGATCAAACAGCACATATTGTACAATAGGATTGTCACACATAAAGCTCTTTAGATTATTTTAATGCCGATCGTGAATATTTTGTTTTAAAGCCATAACGATATATATGAGCTCATTTAACTGATTCTATTTATTCCTACATATTTGATCTGAGATTGCTACATTTACAGTACATTTAACAAAGTTTTCTGTCTTGAAATAATTCTAGTATATAGTGTTTCATTAGGACCATTCGGATCATGTTACACTCAACAGCCGAATTGTGGGATTCCCATATGTGTTTCGACCATACAAAACCTCATTGTCCCAAGTAGTATTCCAAACATCATTCTTTTAATTCCAGTGTTGTATGATATGTAGAACTACTTGTGTCAGACAGATGAGGGAGAATTCCAGCTTTTGACGTGTGTGTGTGTATAATATCCGTGTACATATGTGGCTGAGAAATGTTCACACATCGCAAAGAAGCTGTTCATCTGCATTTGGAGTTGCGGCAACACATTAATGACATACTGCCAAGGCCATCTTCCAAATAAAATACTGTAGTCATTTTATGCGTTTAGATGCTGATACTTTTTCTTCCAGATGAGCTGAGCTGAGAACCCTGTGAGACCAAAATATAGAAATAAGTAAGGAGACATTGCATGGAATTGTATTTTGTATTTATTGTTTATATTTGTTTAGTTTATTTGTGTCTCTGTGAGTTCATAAATGTTATGACATAATTGATTTCTAGACTATTGTTGCTGATGTAATTGTAATGTTGTTAAACAAGTACTGAAAAAACATAATTTTGACATTCTCCTTCATTCTGCGTCCATTCTTTATCTTCAATCATACATAAAAAGCATTAAAATTATGTTTGAGTTAAATCTGAATGTATTCATTAAATTTCAGAATGAGCATGGAAGCAGTTTTCTATTTGTAGTTATGCCTATTGCACTTGAATCTCTGTAGCCCCTCTGCATCATCATCACGCCAAAGGAATTTAAATTGATATTTAAAAAAATTTAGGAACATTTTGCACAAAACTAGTGTCTTTATTATTCTGAGTTTTTTATTTAGGTGTTTTTAGAACAGAGAAAATTTTTTTAACTCTGTTGTTGCTATCTGGTGAACCACGCTTGTTGCATTTTATGATTAAAAGTACTGTCAAACAAGGAAGGAAATACTTGCAATAAAGCAAGCGAACTGAAATCCACTACTTAAGGTAATACAAATCTTGTATAAATTAGGGTTCAAGAAACGATAAAACAGTGTCTGTCAAGAAAATAGAGAACTTGATATTTATCATTTTTAATACTTTTGCTAACTACGACTGTTGCTGAACTAGTGTCATCCACCCCATATGATTATTTACATGGGCGAAGAAGTGTAATATCTGGGAATTATATCCCTCAGAAACAATCACAAGACACATGTCGTGCATGTATATTATATATCTTTGAAACAATTTCGAATTCAGATAACAATACGTGTATATTGGATTTAACAGCAGGCAGTGGTGGCGCGAAGATTCGAGGACTTCGTGGGCAATACTATTTGATGGCACCCAGAAGAAAATTTCAGCTGGAGTAAAAGCTTTCGACGGCACCCTGCTTCGACTAGTGCCAGGGTGCAATTACTCCCCTTCCGCACCCCATCCAAGTCGCCACTGACAGCAAGAATCGCTAGAATAAACATATTATCCCTACATTATATTATACACCGCAAACAAATATTTGATGTAGAATGTGATTTACTGTGTGCATATAATGCACGTGAATCTATTCGTTCTTTTAAATAACGCTCACTGTGAAAAACGAAAGTTAGTCAATTACTGTTTTATACCATTTGTAGAAACTGAAGCAGCTATTTCATCCACAAAATACTAAAATAATATGTTGTCAACCTTAAAAAGATATAAGTGTATTAGAACAAATTAGTTGGCGTCTGAGATTGCAAAAACATACATACATACATACATACATACATACATACATACATACATACATACATACATACATACATACATACATACATACATACATACATACATACATACATACATACATACATACATACGCACTAACATATATACATTCAGTAAGTTTGTCGTTTAGGATTTGCTTTCGTTTGGCATACATTGTGTGATTGTAAGACCAATGCATAAGTTATTCTCTGCAGCTGTAACATCGATATTATCAGCAATGCTTGGGTAGTATCCTTTCATGTGCTTAAAATTAATGTAGCAAACAAACGTTGTATTGTTCTCAGGCGAGACATAGCGATCTCTGAAACCACTCTATCAAATTATTTGTCTATTCTTTCTTTTAATCTTTTGTTTTTCATTTTTCTTCAACTGATTATATTTTGTTTCATTCCGACACTGACATCTGCATACTTTGTTAATTTCTCGAAATAAGAAACTAAAAGTTCTAAATTTTAAAGAATTAACTTATCCTGTGTATAACGTAAATTTGGTTGCAACAAATCCACCTTTAAAAAGCCCTGAACAAATGGCACCATAGATCAAATATGCTTACGTGTCCGCACTCTTTATATCTACACTAAAAATGTAACATTTGGACCAATCAGCATAGGCAATATATATCTTCAATTGCTGAAAAGAAATCTAGCTTGCGTGTACGAATATAACTCAGTGTTAAAATCCGTTTGATACAAGAATGAATTTCATGCATCTCTATTCATCACCTATGACTTTATTCCATCTTTTTCTCGGGCTGGGGGAAGAGGTTGAGATGAGCGTATCAGTTTGGGTTTGGGAATTGATGATAATTGTCTCCCGTTACTCGCAGCATGGGTACGATTCCTGCTTGAATGAATTATAACTGTATGGCTTGTAAGGCTTCGCCTGACTGTTTGCCGACCTTGGTGACTAAATTCCTGCGGGTAGGTCCATATCATTTAAGGGGTACCATAGAAGTGACCGTGATATATACATTAGTGGAGCAGAGAAAGACAGTCATTCAAGTAAAATGATTCGTTTAATCCCGAACTTATTTTAAAATAAAACTAGAAAGATAATATTGATTAAATGAATAAGTAGATAGAATTTGTATTCTTCAAATGAAAAGGACAATTTTAGCCGTGCTGGAGAAAATTAACGAAGGAACCTAATCCGCTAATATCCAAGAAGACAAAATGTTACTAGCAAGTGAGACACAAGAAGCCTAATTATGTGTCAAAAGCACAAAAGAGCGTTTGATATCGAAAGTGAGTTGGATGACATTTTTGAATTATTCGTATTTCGTAGACAGAATATCCAATTATAGTGAAGTAATATATATTCGCGATATGGGTATATATGTGAGGTTACCAGCTTTAACTGTAATTTAAAAGCGTAAATGATATCAACACAACAAGGAACACTTTGTACCTATTTGATATCTGAATTGATTTGGCAGGGTCTGTTTATTTTAATTGTTTTCAACGCTTGGCACCAAAGATAAAAAGAAAGAAAAAAGAAAGAAAGCTTGATATATTAAACGCATATTATCAATTTGTCAAATTAACAGAGCTCACTAAGAATGAATCAATAATTATATTCGTGTATCAATAATACATTAACACGGGGCCCGTGTGCCGGATGCATAATTTTTTACACATTGCTGCTTCTAACATATATATGTCTTTAGGAGAGTTTGAATGGCACCACTGGTCTCGAATGCTGCGTAGACTTTTGGATAAATTCTTTACGAAATCACAGTTATGGACAGGTAGTGAATTTCCTTCGTCCACAGTACCTAATACGATAAATCATTATATTTATTGTTATATATCTACGGATTGATCTTTCGTTCTTGTTTGTCCATCCTTCTGACTGTCAGTCAAGTTTGTTATCTAGCTCTTTGTCAACTTTCAAGAAAACAAATACTCCTTTTTTATTCAACAAACCGTTCATAAACATTTTCGACCCAGAGAAAAAAAATAAACGACATTAGTGTTTAAGTATTAATATTATGGTAAGATTATTCAAATCTTGGATTAATAACATTTGGTTTATTTTCTGCTAAAGTATTTTCTAGTTTACTGGATAAGTCATAAGTAATCGTAATTTTGAGGTGGGTAACTTTCGCAAAAGAATTCAGACGGTATCTTTTTAGGCTATAACAGTTCTACTGGGTTATAATGAAATGAAAGTTTACATATCAGAAAAGTAAAATGGTAGAATGTACCAACGATTTAGAGCAAATTGCTGAGTGAGACGTTACAACGATTAATAACAAGGTATTCCGAGCATGCATATTTAAAGGTAGATAAAAACTATTGTTTATCTGATCAGGACTTTGTTTACTGTCCTAGAATAATGAACTAACGGCCCTAAAGCCAAAAATCAAAAGAAATAAGTAATCTCTCTCTCTCTTTACATATATATATATATATATATATATATATATATATATATATATATATATATATATATATATATATATATATATATATATATATATATATATATATATATATATATACTAAACAGATAGGTAATTGCTATTCCTGGAGTCTAAACTAACATTCTTGATAACATCAACATCGAATTTAAATACGAATGAATAATATATGTTCGAGATTTTTTAATTCTTACCCTTCGATGTGTGTGTGTGTGTGTGTGTGTGTGTGTGTGTGTGTCTTAAGCAGCCAGTATTATTTGGAGTTTGTAAATTGCTTGGTTTCGGAGATAGAGACATTAAAATGCATTGCAAAAGGATTATGCCGAACCTTGTAGTCATATGAAATTCCTAGGTAATGTGTGCATGACCTCTTGAAATGTTCGTACCAGCCATAAGATTTACATTGCCTAGCTCCAAAACAATAACACAAAGTGATCCTGTCTCTGTGGTAATCAATGAGAAGTTATGTTTTTATGACATTGTTTGGTCTGCCCTGAAAAGATCAAGGTGGACCACCTTTTAAATGAAACAGACAAATGGGATCGGTTGCGGATCTATCAAAATTAAGATTGCTAATTTCAATCTTATGGCATACATTTTAATTTACAACACTTTAGTCCAATGGAAAAAGAACTATTTGTATTTTGTGATTCGGATAAAAAAATTCAGTTCTAATAGTAGCTTAGTTCCCCATAATAAAAGTAGAATTCGATTATTTGGGGGTTTATTTTAATATGCAATTAGCAAGTAGGAAAGATAAAATTCTACAAAGCAGGAGATATATGGAAGACAAAATCACCAAAGCCATATGCACTTTATCACGCTTTAAAAAATACTAGATTCGATGTAATCTGTAGTTTGTTATCAGCCTAATAGTGGTACAAGTATGATTCAGGAAACTTAACTGACACTATTATAAAGAACTGACATCATTTATGCTTTTCATTTGGTATGAACTTAAGCTCAGCATCATGGGAAGTATTTATAAGCTTGGTATAATAAATAAATGCAGTTTCATGAACCATAAACTGTCCATGAGTTCGAAAATTATTGTTGAACATGATGGAATAACTTTAAATATGAATTATAAGTAGATTTATGTATTTACATGGACTATGGTATTCAATTTTATAACGTATTTCCTGTAAAAAGCCAGGTCTGGCACAGCAACGGGATTTTCCGTTTCGTCAAATATTTCCTTACTCTGGAGTTGCCATGACCACAGTAGTAGCGAAACAGGTATTTTTAATATAGCCATGAACACCGTTGAGTTTCATGCAAACGTGCACATTTTTAGATATGTATATGTCTTTCTATGTATGTATGTATGTATGTATGTATGTATGTATGTATGTATGTATGTATGTATGTATGTATGTATGTATGTATGTATGTATGTATGTATGTATGTATGTATGTATGTATGTATGTATGTATGTATGTATGTGTGTGTGTGTGTGCGTGCGTGCGTGTGCGTGCGTGCGTGCGTGCGCGTGCGTGCGTGCGTGCGTGTATGCATGCATGCATGCATGCATGTAGGTAGGTAGGTAGGTAGGTAGTTATATATGTAGGTATGTATGTAATACTCTATAACTAAATGTATGTTTCATTTACATCTGAATGCGTATTTCATTTTCATAGGTTTTTGATTGAAAGCATATGTATGGATGGATATATGTATGTTTATATTCAAATATGAATGAATGTATGTTTTATGTCCATAAGTTTGTCGTTCAAGATAATACATTTAGTTTGACAGATTTTATAGGCGTTTTCCTTTGACAAGGCAAACAAAGGTTCTTAATAATGACCACTTTATCAAATTTTGATGTAGAGCTTATTTTATACTGTTTGAACACTAATTGGGGCTTAATAATTAACTTGGAATTATATTTTATTTTCGTGAATTTATCGTAGTAAATAAATTATTCATTGTAGTTCGTTCATACTTTGTGTAAATTTTTGATATAAAAAAAAATATGGCATTGTTAACTGAACGATGTTAAATTTTCAAGTGACTACCCTAAAGTGGTGAAGATTTGTTTTGTTTACTATAACAAGATCGACCAAAGTATCTTAATGACCACTTTGAGCTGCATTTCTAAGATAATAATTGTAAATATAAGGTCAAACAATTGAGTATATTTATTTCTTTAGACACCTCTGGTGAAGAGTGAAACAAAAGTCTACAGAAAATGTACACAAACATGGGGGAAAGAATGAGTGTAATATCGGGGTTTACTTATCTAAAAAGGTCTTTAATGAGCTTGCTTGATTTACAACGCCTGATTCTACACGACCTGTATCATGAGCTATATCCATCTTGGTATTATGGCAATTCTTCACTTTTGCAGTGGCTTGGAACTTTAATTTGTTTGCATGCCCTCATTTCTCGCAAGAAAGAATAATAAAGGATTACCCTCTTTTGAAACATCACATAATACTTAATTATTAATTTTTAAATAACATGGAGTAATTTCTTTTGGATGCTGATCATTTTTCTGACCCTGATGAGCTGAGCCGAGCATCCAGTGAGACCAAAATATAGAAATCAATAAGTGTACAGTGCATGAAATTGTATTTTGTATTCAGTGTTTGTTTTAGTTTATTTTGTGTTTTTTGTTTGTGAGTTCATAATTTTTACGACATGACTGATTTTTAACTATTAATGTTAGAATAGTTGTAAATGTATTTAAACACGTTATAAAAAAAAAACATGTCTTTGCTATTCTCATTCTGCTTCCATTCTTTATTTTCAGTCATACGTATTTTTTTTTAAAAAATCTTGTTGAGTTCAGTTTGAATGCATTCAGCAAATTTCATAATATTCATGAAGGCAGTTTTCTTTTTGTAGTTACGCCTATTGCACTGTAATCTCTAACTTCATTTAGGTGTGTTTAGAATAGAGAGCGGTGTATTTAATTATGTTGTTGCTACCTGGTGAACTACTGTTGTAGTATTTTGTGATTAACAATAATTCCAAATAAGGAATGAAATACATGCAATAGACTTAACGAATAGCAATGCACTACTTAAGCAATTCAAAATCGTATATTATTTAGGTTGCAAGAAACGATAAAACAGATGTCTACCAAAAAGTAGAGAACTTTTTATTTGTCATATAAAATGATTCTACGAATTACGACCGTTGCTAAAATAGTGGTATCTACCTCCATAGGTTTATCTACATGGGCGAAGAAGGGTAATATCTGGGAATTATATCCCTCAGAAACAATCACAAGACACATGTCGTGCATGTATATTCTATATCATTGAAACAATTCCCCAATTCAGATAACAATACGTGTATATCGGATTTTTCAGCAGGCAGAGGTGGCGCGAAGGTTCTAGGCGCCCGAGGGTAATATTCTTTGATGGCGCACAGAAGACATTTTCAGCTGTATAAAAAGCTCCCGAGGCACCCTACTTCAACTGATACCCGGGTGCAATTGTTTCCCCCTCCCCATCCACTTGCCCTCCCCACCCCAATCCTTGTCGCCACTGACAACAGGAAACATTGGAGTGACCATATTATCCCTGCATTGTATTAATCACAAGTATCAAACATTTGAACTCGAATGTGATATACTGTGCGCATGTGATCCTTGGGAATCTACTCGTACTTGTAAGTAAGTCTCACTGTTAAAAAAAATAAAGTTAGCATATATTATTGTTTTCAAACCATTGGTCGAAATGAAAAGCATCTTTAGTCTCTACATAAGGCTAAAATAGTATGTTGTCAACCTTATGACAACATTAGTGTATAATAACAAATTTGTTGGCGCCTGATTCTAAATACATAAATACATGCACACGAACATATATACATTTAGAAAATGTGTCGTTTCGGATCTACTGTTCTTTGGCATGCATTTCATGATGGTAAGACAAATTCATAAATTATTGGCAGCAGGTGGAATGGCGATATCTGCGGCCATAATTGGGAATTATCCTTTAATGTTCTTAAAAATGTTGTAGTAAACAACGTTTTATTGTTCACAGACAGACATAGCTATCCCTGAAAACCACCCTATCAAAGTTTTTCGTCTATTCCTTTTTAATCCCATGTTTTCGTTTTTACTTCAACTGATAATATATTTGTTTCATTCACACACTAACATCTGAATTCGTTGTTAATCTCGTAAATGAGCAGTTTGAGACAAGAAATGAAAAGTTCTTAATTTTAAAGAAAGACAATATCCTGCATGCAATGTACTTGGTTGTATAAAAATACCATTTAAAAAATTTGAAACAAATAGCACTCCAGACCAGTTGGTTTTACGCGCCCGCGCTCTTGTACGACATGTACACTAATACTGCAACAAATAATCATGCATCTCTATTCCTCACCTTTGACCTTATTCCATCCCTTTTCGAGGTGACCTTATTCCATCCCTTTTCGAGGTGGGAGAGGTAGAGATGAGTGCATGGTATTTTATATTTGGGCACTGATGATAGTTGTATGTCGTAGCTCGTGTCATTGGTACGATCCCTGCCTGAAGTAATTATAACTCTATTGATTTTAATGCTTTCCCGGTCAACCTTGGTGACTAAATTCCTGCGAATAGGTCTTGAAGTCTTGTAATCCATGTTACTTAAGGGTCACCGTAGGAAATACCGTTATATATACCGAAGTAAAGCTGAGGAAAACAGCCAGTCAAGGAAACTGGTTCGTTTAATCCCAAATTATTTTAAAAAATGCCAGAAAGATGATTTTAATCAAATGAAGAATTGCTAGTACATAAAATTGTTATTCCTCGAATTAACGGGATATTTAAGCAGTGCTGGAGAAAATCAACGAATTGACCAAATCATTAAAAAAGGAGAAGACTAAAATCTATACCAGCAAGCGAAAACATTTCCCAGTCTGGATTAAGTTGAATTTCAGATTCAGCATTTATATTAGTGGTTTTAATTCCGATTATGGTGTTTCACGATAAGCAAGAAACATGACTCATAGTTTGTCGAAAGTACAAGTTTCATATAGAAAGTGAGTCGGATGGGATTTTCTAATCATTCGTATTTCGTGGGCAAAATATCTAATTTTAGTTAAGTAATATATTGTATCCGATAAGTGCTATAGGTGAGTACACAAACCTTAAGTGTAATTTCAAAACGTCAATGATATCAACACAACAATATACACATTGTGCCTATTTGATATCTGAATCGGTTTGGCATGGTCTGTTGTTTTCATTGTTTTTAAAGCTTGAACCAAAAGAAAGAAAGAAAGAAAGAAAGAAAGAAAGAAAGAAAGAAAGAAAGAAAGAAAGAAAGAAAGAAAGAAAGAAAGAAAGAAAGAAAGAAAGAAAGAAAGAAAGATTATCAATTTGTCTAATTTACAATAAATCAATAATTTTATCCGTGTATCATAGCTACAGTAGCGCGGAACCAGTCTTTTCAATGCATCAATGGTTACAAACTGCTAACATTTAACTGCAGTATGGCCGGTTAGTAAATCATTCTTGATATCAAATTCTGTATGGCTGATCTCGTCTCCGCCCCAGACAACAGGGTCTACGAAATCACAGCGATTGACGAGAAGCGAATTTCGTTGGAATGAGATACCTAAAAAAGATATAACAGTATATTTATTGTTATATATCTGCGGATTGATCTTTTGGTTTTATCTGTCTGTCCGTGCATCTGACTGTCAGTCAAGTTTTTTATTTATTGTTTTCACTGTTCTGTATGTATTATGTGCATGATTTGTATACTCGTTGTCATTATCAAGTTGTCTATATTATATATGTGTAGTCCCTTTATCTTGATATTAGGGAAAATTTGATATTTAGCAAATATTATCGATGTTTTCTCTTTTTGTACTAGAATGCCAAGGAAATAATGTTAGTAAGAAAGAAACACTCAATTTTTATTCAACAAACCTTTCGTGTATAGTTACCATCCAGAGAAATAAATAAGCGACATTAGCGTTTGAACATTAATATTACGATCCTCTAATTCTTAATATTCGTTTTTTTTTTTCAACTAAAGTATCTTCTGGTTTACAGAATGAGTCATAAACGACCGTAGTTTTCAGGTAAGTACCTATCGCAAAAGAATTCAGACGGTATATTTTTTTCTGTAACAATTCTACTCGGTTATTATCAAATGAAATACTGCATTTGAAAATAGTAAACCAGCATTATGTACCAACGATTCAGAGCAAATTGATCGACGATCAATAGTATGGGGAAAGGCGTCACAATTAATCAAAAGTAACACGGTATTACTAGCATATATCTTTAATAAGTAGATGATAACTGTATTTTGTTATCTGAACAGGACTTTGTTTATCGTGTAATAATAATGAACTATGGGCCCTGAAGCCAATATTTAAATGAAACAAGCAATTGTGTGACAACCAAGTCTCTCTCTCTCTCTCTCTCTCTCTCTCTCTCTCTCTCTCTCACACACACACACACACACATACACACAATCACACACACACACACACACACACACACATATATATATATATATATATATATATATATATATATATATATATATATATATATATATATATATATATATATATATATATATATATGTGTGTGTGTGTGTGTGTGTGTTAGGCTGAGGCGAAATCTCTCTTTAACAAGTCTTTTATAGCATTCTTGATGACATGAACATACATTTTAACTTCGAATGAATATTATCATACATGTTGGAGAAATTTTAATTCTTGTCCTACGGTGTGCATGTGTGTGTACGTGCATTTAATTATCTTTGTATGAATCGTAAGTAAACAATATTATTTTTAAATTTGAAGGTTTGGGAGGTCGAGATAATAAAATGCATTGCGACAGGATTAGGCCGAACCTTCTAATCTATGGAATTCCTTGGTAACTCATTTATGATCTTTTGAAGTTGTCTTACCAGAAATATAATACTCAGTGTGTAGCTCCAAATTAACGCCACAGTCATTTGCTCTTGTAATCAATGGGAAAGTTCTTGTTTCTTTGAAATTGCCTGGTCCCTTCTGAAAAGAGAAAGATAAGCTATCTTTTAAAGTCAAACAGATAAATGTGTTTGCTTGTGGATTTATCAAAATTAAGATTGCTATTTTCAATGTTTTGACAATTTAGAATACTTTTAATGCAATGGAAAATCATTATCTGTATTTTGTGACCCGAATTTAAACTGTTTCAGGTCTAATACTCGCTTAGATCCTCGTGATAAAACTGGATTGAATGAATTACATTTTAATCTCTCTTTGGACACGTAGTCAGTGTTTTAATTAATGTCAAAAATGTTTAGTATAATCCATAATAGAAGGCATCCAGGAAGATTGCTATTTTGGGTCAAGCACAATTACAAACCTGATTTTACTAATATGTGATGTCTGTGTAGGTTCACAGAAATCGAATAGCAATACATGCATTTCGTGTCCCTTAGTCTCAAAGATGCCTTGACGTTAGACAGCTACACATTATCCACATAACAATTTTCTGTTTATTTATTTATGATAGTATTTCAAATGGAAAAAAGACATGTTTTGTTAGTATGTCGAAAGGATAGAGAAAATGCATGTTTGGCTGCTATACGAGTCTCATACAATGTCACTTAAGAGGCTCTGTGAATTCTGTCATCTCCTTTTTGCGAAGCATAAGGCCACCGACTAAAACAAATATCAGGGTAGATATGTAAGAGATTTGAATATCTTGTAATCTTAATCGAATATGATTGTTTGAAGCTTTGCGCTCATAGTACCTGTGATTTCAATATAAATGTACAGGCATTTTTTTCAAACAGGACCGTTGTAAACAAGAACTGAAAATAAGGGATGACTGAGGAATAAACCTGTAGAATCCCGTATTAATATTTAAAATAACAAGATTTACAAAATTGATTACACAAAAGTAATATTATAATGTTAATAAGGATTTTATTTTTCTCGAATTATATAAATTCTGAACATTAAATTGTTTTCAAGAAATAAATGAATTAGTACTAAAGTCATTTCTCCTTTTCATTCTAAATGATCTTAGGAAGTTCATCATCATTTGAAATATTTGTAAGCTTGGTATAATACCTAACTGCCGTTTCATCAACCATACACTGTCCCTGATAATTATTGTTAGACATGATGGAAGTACTTCAAATATATTATAAGTAGATTTATGTAATTTATGTACTTACATTGTATAGTATTTTGAGGAGCATAGCGTACTTAATGAAGGTAGCATCATCTAGGCTCTGAATAGGTTTTCGTTGTTTGTCCAAATATAACTTCTTAAAAGGAGTTCCCATGATCACTGTAGTAGAGAGATTATTTTATATAGTCATGGTCACCATTGTGAGGGTCATAAAAAGGTGCACATTTGTAGATATGTATATGTATTTCTATGTTTGAATGCATGAATGTATGTATACACGCATAAATGAATGCATGTTTGACTAATAGATTAATATGTGTTTCATTTTCGTAGGCTTGTCATTGAAAGTGTGAAAGGCATATTTTAAATCTCTATATAATGCAGGCATATATTTATATGTGTATGCATATGTGTCTGAATGTCTGTTTTATGTCCGTCTGTTTGTCATACAAAATATTACATTTAGTTTGACAGATTTTATAGACCCTTTCCTTTGACAGAGTAAACAAAGGTATATATCAATGGTGACGTTATAAAATTTTGATGCGCATCTTATTTTATGTTGCTTGAACACTAAACAAGGCATAGTAATTACTTGGTATTATATTTTTATCTTCGTGACGTTATCATTGTAAATAAATTCAATCACTGCAGTTCGTACATACCATGTCTAAGACTTTACATCAAATTACGGCATTGTTGACTGGGTCGATGTGAAATTTCCAAGTGACTACCCTAAAGTGGTAAATGCTTTTGTTGTTTGCTATAATATGTTCTACCAAAGTATCTTAACGACCATTCAGATCTTCACTTCGACGATAATAATTGTAATTATACGGTCAAAGAATGGAGAGTAATTATTTCTTTAGACGCCTCTAGTGACACGCGAAACAAAATTATACAGAAAATATACACACACTCTAGCTATTGGCCTCAAAGATAGAATCGTACTAATATACTAATGTTACCAACATGTTTCGTTCTCACAGATGGCCTGCTCCATTGTGCGCGGTTTACTGCATTTGCAGGCAAATGTTACTTGAATGGCCACCACCAGCACCAACATCGATTGCAGGAAAGTTACTGGTCTCTCCATGATAAAATAACCTAATGAAAAGGAAAGATCTGATCATGACTTAAAATATTGTGGCAAGTAAAATGTGCCAAAGCAGTTAATCATGTGCTGGTATATACTTACCTTTATATAAATACGTGTAAAGCATTTATATTCCTTTTCATTAGCCATCAGCTGATAAGTCACAACACGAAATTTAAAGAACACAAAATGGAAATATTGTTTATAAAATCCCACAAAAATAAATGCGATATTTTTTTTTATCATTTAATTACAAAACGCAGATTAGGTATGAGTAGTAATGTTTACATTTTTAGAATAAATCTATTATGATTTACCTCCCCAAGATATAAATTAAGTTACTTTACATTATAAGATTTTCAATATTGATTCTCCTATAAAAATAGCTATCTTACTGGTAATTCAACTAAACGTGACTTACAAATACGGCTGTATTAATAGTAATTATGCTATGTCATGGCTTAGTAAAATGGCTCTATTACTAATAATTAATTACGTCAACTGATTCAAAGAAATACACTAGTGCTTTATTCGAATAATAAAAGCGACAATTACCTTTTGTCACACGAAGAATATTTTAAAAAATTCTGTTCAAACGATTAAAACAGCAGCGAAGAGTCTCTTGATGTTGACGTGTGGCGAAGAAACGATTCTGCTGGTTTAAATATAACTTTAGTCTAAAGGTGAAAAAACAAAATATTGTTGTGGGACTTTTATCTTTTGTGACATAATGTTTATTCAAATAACCAGGTATAATTGATGTAAGAAATCTCGGAGTTGGATAACAGGTAAATCCCGATACTATTTGAAGTATGAACATCTGTTTCTAAGCCTAAATATACAAGGTGAAAAAAAATGAGGCAGTAATTTGTTACACAATCATTGAAAATCTGTCAGTTATTAGTGAAATTTTTTTGTAATAATCCACAAAACATGTTAATATCAGTTACATTTTTGTTAAAAGTGATAATTTAACGTTTTGGATGAATTTTAGGTCCAAGATACAATCAAAAATGTGAAATATGTATATAATAGTCTACTCAAATCTATTGAGATGATGATGATGATGATGATGATGATGATGATGATGATGATGATGATGATGATGATGATGATGATAACGATGATGATGATGATGATGTTGATTATAATAATAATGATGATAATAATAATAATAATAATAATAATAATAATAATAATAATAATAATAATAATAATAATAATAATAATCGGTTGTTAAACCTTTAACATTTAGCCTTTTCCGTTCTTTGAGAACATCTTAATAGGTTTTATTTCAGATATGAAAAGTTTTTGTTATTCCCTAAGGCAAATCGTCTAACACCAGTGCAGTCAAAAGCTCTTACACAATATTATAATTGTCTCGAATGTGACTTAGCACCTATTGCCGTATGTGTGCATTTAATATATCTAATGGAATATACTTATTATCTTTGGATCACGTTGCCATAATGGTTTAGGAGGAGAGTTTTTTTTTAAAAATTATTCCGCGTTTGCTTTAAATGTCATAGAGACTCCTTTTAAAATAGGACTGAGTTGGTGTAGGGAGCACGAATTAGGATCATATTGAGATGGTTATTAAAACATTTTCCACATTTCAGCGACTTGTTGGAAGTTTTTTTGTTGATGTCTTGCTTGTTTCCTTTTCCATTGTATCACCAACTCTTACCGTAACATTTGACAGTTATTAGAAGATGGGGCAATGAAATTACCGAAAGATGCACAATACGTCCAGATGGATATAACTCGAACGGGTGCATTCTTTTTGTCTACTAGTTATTGGAGATGGATTGCGAGGGAAACAAAATAAGCAAAAAACATTTCTAAACTTAATCAGATTTCCAAGCAGTATTTGATGAGTCGATAATCAATCATCAAGCAATTCATCACCAGGATAATAATGAAAATAATATAATCCATAACAAAATGAATATTCAGTGACACTTATAATAATAAAATATAATTGTGGTTTTGTGACTTAATTTATCTCATTCTGAATGATACATACATACATACATACATACATACATACATACATACATACATACATACATACATACATACATACATACATACATACATACATACATACATACATACATACATACATACATACATACATACATACATACATACTGTTAAGGTATATGTAACCAATTATTGGTGTGTTAGTTTTCAATTTCTTTTATTTTGTTTTTCATTTTTTTTACATTGTATTGTCAGAATAATATTTTACTGATTTTGATATTTATTCTAGTAATCTTAGTTCAGTCCGTTAAGCATTATTAGTACACAAAATGAATGTTAAATTGTATTTTTAGCTATCTTAGTTATTGGCCCTTGGTTCCGATTTCGTAAACTGAGTGAACATGATTGGTCATTACCAAGGTCATGTTCAGCCCACTTGTTAGCTCTGTTGTAAGCATTTTGAGTTTTAAATTTATTTCCAGTGATTGAATCAGATTCTTTGGTTATTTTAGTCTACGTGCTAATTTTTGACTTGTAATGAGTGAAAACGTGACCTATCACGTGGGTCTGAAATAACGTTTTAGTCCGGTTTAATTCTCTTTTGCGGTGTTTATGGGTCGGTCGTAAATTATACCTTCAGGACGAAAGGTGTTACTGTTGTAGCCATTTGAATTGATTTTTGATTTAAAATAATGTATTAACCCTGGAAAATATTTTTTCTTTATCGAAATTCTCGGACAAAATATTACTAAAAATTATTCGGAATTCAAATGCCAGAATTACAGTTTTGATGACTAAACAAGGAACTATTGACAGATTAGAACAAATTGGTTATAGAGGACGTCATCGCCTTTCATATTAGAACTTCTTGAAGATTCGAACTTGGATTCAATTAGAACTTTTCAGTGATTGCACTTAGGTTTTTGTATTTTGAGTTTTAAATTTATTTCCAGTGATTGAATCAGATTCTTTGGTTATTTTAGTCTACGTGCTAATTTGTGACTTGTAGTGAGTGAAAACGTGACCTATCACGCGGGTCTGAAATAACGTTTTAGTTCGGTTTAATTCTCTTTTGCGGTGTTTATGGGTCAGTCGTAAATTATACCTTCAGGACGAAAGGTGTTAGTGTTGTAGCCATTTGAATTGATTTTTTATTTAAAATAATTTATTAAGCCTGGAAAATATTTTTTCTTCATCGAAATTCTCGGACAAAATATTACTAAAAATTATTCGGAATTCAAATGCCAGAATTACAGTTTTGGTGACTAAACAAGGAACTATTGACAGATTAGAACAAATTGGTTATAGAGGACATCATCGCCTTTCATATTGGAACTTCTTGAAGATTCGAACTTGGATTCAGTTAGAACTTTTCAGTGATTACACTTAGGTTTTTGTATTCTAGGATTTATTTTTGGATTATATTCACTCACTGAAAGTCTTATTTCATATGTTTACTTTGTTTTCAAAGGAAATACATTATTTTGTTAAATTTAAAAAGCTTGTTGACTTCACTCTTTCCTTTTAATATTTTGTACATACATACATACATACATACATACATACATACATACATACATACATACATACATACATACATACATACATACATACATACATACATACATACATACATACATACATACATACATACATACATAGACAGATTGATAATCTCATAAATTCACCCCAAACTTGTGGTGATATCGACTGGCCTTTCAGGGATATTCTCACCAATTTTCTAAAATGTGAATTTCCATAAAGACACTTTTGTTCTCACATATAAGTGTATATTTTTGACTTTTAACGGTATTTCTAACAGCTCTTGAGTTACGTCGGTTGAATGGTCCTTTCGGCAATATGTAGAGCATATTTCCGGATCAAATCCTATTTCTATCAAGTTGCAAAAAAACACATGGAATAACAAACCCTACTTATTGTGCCATTTCAAAGTTCGTGGCCATGGTCGATAAGAACTTTGATTATGCCTGTTCTTAGTATTGCGCTCTTTCTCTAGAAATTGTCAGACCATACATACCCGATCCCTCGGGTTAGTTCATGAGTACGTTGGCGATGGAAAACGTTAAGAAAGAGAAGTAGTATTTGCTAGATTTTTTATATATTTTGCAATGACAAATATATTGACAATTAAAACACAACATAATCTGTTACTCAGACAGATTTAATAAACATTGTGTATTTTATATACTGGATGGAAAATCCAAAAACGTTTACTTTTATGAGCCAATTTGTGGGTGACACGTTCATTTTTTTATATGAATAAAATATTAGGCTGTGAAAGTGGACTTCTAAATTTTATTTATGAGATGTAGAGTTTATATTTTAGAAACGACAATTGTCGTGAAACTCATATAATTATTACCAAAATGCATATGCAGAATTATTTTTAAATGAATAATCTAATATAATGAAATATAGCACCAAAAAGGTGAAACTTGTCTTCCTATTTGATATGAAATTGATATAAACACTGGCTGTTGCATCTCAAAATATTATCTCTACCTTATAAAATATGACACTAATGATAAAAACTAGTGAATCGATTATGTTTTTTCTACATTTTGATAAGGCTTATTTCAAATTCAGTTTAGATTTTGACAAATAAACACTATATATATTTTGAATATTATCTGTATTTACTATTATAAACATGTAAGTAGGTATGGGAAATAATGACATATTTTGTGCCCTCTATGGTAATATAGGGAAATTAGCATTAAAATATGACCCTAAGGAAACCTTTATTATTATTATTATTATTATTATTATTATTATTATTATTATTATTATTATTATTATTATTATTATTATTTAGTATCTATTGGGATAAACAAGAATTTGACAATATATATGACCAAACATTATTTTAGCATTAAATATTTATCTATCCCCAATGGGTACTATGGAATATGTAACATTAACAGCGTCTGTAGATAAATAACATAACTAAAATACATGGACCTTATATGGATTTAAGATGGTGGAATTTCATGTTTTAACACCTCTCATGACTGTGAAGATTTCTCGTAATTTGCCAACACATGCACCTAAAAACTACAAACTTCAAAACTACAAAACTACAAACAGACATATGAAAACCAAATAACAGGCTCATTTAATGCTTCAAATATATTTCTCCTCTCAAGATAAATTAAGAACACTCATACACAGTTTACAGCCAAGCCTATTTTCTCATTTTCACATACTATCTGATCCAATACATATCTTCAACAATCCTTATTTTCATTTTCTAGAATTACTTGGCTCTACAAATCTACTTCTTCGACGCTGGGAAAATGCTAAAAGTCAGATAGAAGCAAACGATCAAGCTTGCAGCAAGATTACAAATTAAGGAGAGAGGCTAAACTCTTATACTTAAAATTCACACAGCGTAACTGCGCTTGCGGGTTGCGCTTATAATATTTGTACGTGTTTACTGTTAGATTTGATAGCTGATCGAGACGAATACTGCAGGTTTAAATGTTTCTCTGCAGTTTATCTTCCTCATCTATTAAGTGTGCCTTAGTTTCAGCTTTGGTTCTTCAACCATCTTCCACATCTAACGGTGCTGCTACTGTACCACTCGAAGAGACAGACTTCCATAATTTCTAAATAGCATTAACTTCCATCACAAACTGTTCTTGACTCGAAGATTTGCTGCTCTCCCTATCATAAGAACAAGCTTTCCCTGTGTATATGTTGGTGTGACCCATTTTTTTGGTGTATTTTACCATAAGAACCTCTTTCTTCCGAGTTAATAACTCCACCAAGACCAGCTTGTTTCCCCTCCGCACTTGAAAAGCTGCCTTCAGCTGTATCACAATTTTCATGTTGCCCGAAGTCTCTGGTGACCCTTATTTCATTCCGGGTTACATTTAACATAATTGAAACAAAAAGGTCTGGTGGTAGTTTAATGTTATTTCCTCAATTCATATCAACATGAAAAAAAAAATATTATACTCCAGTTGCATCTGACCAGGTCATTTCCTGTGGTACAAGTGACATTCATCAACTAATTGAGTTTTCAAACGACGTTAATTGGGAAATATTTTAGGTCAGTGATTCAGACGATAGAGACTAGACATTGGATTTGGAGGGAAAAGTTTAGGAACATATATTTCTTATTGGCCATTGAAACTTAATTGCGTACACTTAGAGAAACGATTTAAGAACTATCGCTTGGAAAATCCTTTAGTTAGATTTTCCTAGAGAGAAGGTAAAAGTCAAACTCCGGATCGCACGGTAGTGGTCTCATGAAACTACCAAAAAGCCAAATTGGGTCTTAGAGGGAAGGCAGACTAGGCTAGAACTCTTTGTTTTAAAGGAACGGCAAAAGAGGACAGCTTCATAGTTCGAGTACAACATTTATAGTTTGAGTACAACCTTCATGGTCGTACTCCAATCGGGAGAAAAGAGAAGGAGGAAAACGGAGGGAACTCGAGGATCCAAAGACAAACCTGCATCTTTGAGATGTCTGAACAGTGATGGTCAAAGAGGACCAAGCACGTAGTAGACCTGGAAAGACAAAGTCTTGTGGAGACAAGTGTCAGGTGATGCTGTCAAAGGCATAAGATTGGACGCAAAATCACCACTCGAGTACATGATGAAATTTAAATGCTGTATGAATTCTGTCATTGACCATCATTTGAATAGAAAGTGAATTTGGCTATGCTTTTATTGGGTACGTAATTTAGGAAATCATTATAGGGGTATTATTTGTTTCTTTGATTATATATTATTTGATTAAAATTTTATATTGTATTAATTGAAGAGGGCTCGTTGTTTTATTTCTTTCAATATTTTGCTCAACTACATGTAAAGTTCTATCTATCAATCCACTCTGGGTAATTGCATCAAGGGTGATCATTCCCTAGATACGACGCCTAATTGAAGGGAAAAGGGTTTTAATGTTAAAATCCCCCTTATCACAATATATACTCACACATTCTGTATTAGGTACAGCTCTTTTAAGGTTTAAAAATGAAACTATATATTTATGTAATAGAGTTATTATTACTAAAACAGATACCAATTATTCAGGATATACGGTCATCTGTATGCTTTTTATATTAAATATTTAGTTTCCTCGTTACTTTTGTGCAAGCAGGTACAAACCTCACAGTAATTGATTTTCACAGTGTTTGCGTATATGCTAAGTGAATACTACCATGTGTACAAATGTTTACAGGAACCGAAGAGTATCCAAATTTTGACTATTCACTGGGACTAAAACAGATTTAGAAGTCGATGTTGAACACTGTGCATCGTCTATGTCAAGTACATATAAGTGTAAATATTTGGATACTTATTGCATCCCTTGTAAATGAACAATTATTTATAAAAGAAGGAGATTGTAAAAGAGAAATAAATTTAAAGCTATTTTATAGGATCTGACACTAGCATTCCCATTAGAACCCTCCCCTACTTTGCTGGTATCTGTCAATCGTTAAAGATACATAAATAAAATTTTAGAAACGTTTTGTGCATTTGTAAACAAATTTCAATCCTAGCCCATAAAGTTCATTTAATTCTCATCAAAATAGTTGCTGCATTCATGAATACCTGTACTTTAATCATCTATACAAAGCAAAGGTTTTGTTTCGTTTCTATGCCTTTTTACTTTCCTTATATCGAAAACTTTGAATTGTAACTAACATTTTACATATGTTGCAAGTCTCTCTGGTAAACCTGGCACCCATTGTGTCGTTTGTTTGAGTATCTGAAACAAAACCATCATCGATGTATCTATATTTCTTTGGCACAGTAGCTGCATAGCAACGTCAAACAGACTCCGACATCTGTCAACTATCCGTAGCTTGGTATAAAGACTAGGACTCGGAGAAATGGTAGAGCTAAAAGCCATCAGCGACAAAGTAGTATCGAAAATCAAAGAGATTCCAGACATATCACTGCATAGTAACTGCAAATATTACAATGTTGATAAATTTTACAACAACCTGTGAAACTTTAAAAACCACATGTTCATTTTTGGGAATTGAAAACGTTACTTGAAAGTAAGTGTTTTGTTATGTAAAGAAAAAAGCATATGACGGACTTATATATGTATCAATACGTTTGGAGAGAGAGAGAGAGAGAGAGAGAGAGAGAGAGAGAGAGAGAGAGAGAGAGAGAGAGAGAGAGAGAGAGAGAGAGAACTTGAAGGAGAAGAAAATTAGATTTGTAAGGTAAATTCTTCTGAAGCCGCCATTCTAAGAAATGATAAAATCTTTTCATATACATGTCTATTTTTCACCTGATGCTGCAACAGATGCTGTTTTATAATTGTTTCCAATACCACTGTTCATGAGAGAGACAGACAGACAGACTGAGAAGAACATGAAATTGTTCAAAGTGAATTCATCTGAAGCCTCCATTCTAAGTAGTTATAAGAACATGATAAATACAAATTTATTAGAAACGTGTTAACGTCTCTTATTTTTATTTATAATTGTTTCCAAAATTTACTCAGGTAGACTATCTACAATGTTAAGCATTAAAGAATTGAAATATATAGATTATCATAAATTGATAAAATATATATTTTTTGCAGACTGTTTATAAACTATAGGTAGAATTAATATATGTGATCTTTCTGATTAATGAATAGGAAACCATAATTGCTGTTCGTTTACTCAGTGAAACACCGCACACACATTATACTAACCTAAACCTTCCCATTCCGTTACTTACCCATGCCACCAAGCGTCATATAAATCTATTCCTCAGATCTACATACTATCCCAAATAAATCCAAAGGCTTTAAAAGTCTACCTTAAGTATTCTTGCTGTGGTTACTGTTAGCATAAATGCACTACCCTTTAAAAGCTGCATTAGTTTTTGAAATAAAATCTATTGGTGAAAAAAGAGACAGATTTGTCAATGGTATGGAATGTGTCAACTGTGAATATTGTTCCGTTATATGAATGTATCAGGTACAAAAATACCTTAATTTGAAGTTTAATGTTGACAGATGATACTTTCTTTGATTTAAACACACACTCCAGCTCATATACTCTCTCTCTCTCCATTTAGTGCAAATTGTACATTTCGTAGCAACATGAAAAAAAACTATGTATTTTCCACAGAGATCGAGACATACTTTGTAAGTTCTGGTGGGCTATTTTTTGTAAAACCGATCACTGCTATTTGGACACTATGGGTAGCGTACTATAAGCAAGATTTACTTAACTCCGAAATAAAGAGCTTTAAAACGTGCAAAACTGTGCAATTTCGAAAATGATTATTTGGCAACGGATGTGTTCAAATAAGCATTGGCGATTTTACACTTTGCTTAAACACATACTAAAATACTTTGTGAAAGAATTGTGTTTAGTATAATTACTGCCAAGCGATATATTAGTTTTTCTTAAGCGGGTCAAGAAAACTTGCTAAGTTAATAAGACAATGAGGTTGCAACTAACTTATTGCCCTTTTCATGCACAACTAACCACATAATTTATCATATGCAAAATGGGACATTTTATCACCAGATAGCAGATTCTCTTTTTAACCGCCATGGCGCTGAGTGATAAATAAAATATAGAAACGTTGATACGTTCGCGCTCCTGTATTTTGTAAAGACACTGAGAAGTTACGAACGTTCACATTAATCATATTAAACTATTGAAGTCTTCAAAGCGCTGCTATCTGAAGACAAAGAATGAAATTTTGAAAAAAAAAGAATCCGATTGATGTACATTATTTCGTATAATAATTCCAATGTTTCACACAAAATACTCTCTCTTTCTCTCTTTCTCTCTCCATGTGACAGTAGATTAAGTTAGGATTGCAAACTTGGGTGGTGAGACTGAAATAGGATTTAGTGTCCACCCGTTCCAAATTAAAATACGCCCATCGGCAAACAAAATCAAGACTATCGGCAAGTGTGTGTGTGTGTGTGTGTGTGTGTGTCCTCCTCGATGGTATGACACGAACCTCCACTCGTTCGGTTTCGAGTCTGGCAAGCTATGCACAGGGACACCCGTAGCCTCTGAAGCATTGGTAAGAATAAATTTGAGAGAAAGGAAAGTAAAGGACAACTTGGTTAACACACTAATGAAACTAATGGTCGATGCCAAGTTCACCATGTAATTAAAAATAGAATATTATTACAGATATTGTGTTTTGTGTGTCAATATCTTTTTTTTCTGTGTGTATTCGCAATAATACTGAAACAATCTCCTCCCATTATATTGTAATGTGCGAATGTATTTATATATACATTTGTTCAGTTTGATATTCAAAAGCTTATTGATAATCGTTTCCTTCATAAAATAAACAGAAATTTCTTCCCTAAGTACCACTCTGGAATAAGCATAACCCTTAATGTGTCTTCTGTAAGAGTCCTCTAGTCCGTATATTGGCATATTTTTTTTCGAGAATTAATATAATTGTAATAATCTTTACGTGATTGGAATGAATCGACATACTCTATTTGACAACATAGGTAACATGAGTTATCGATGTGAAGCAAACTGTTCGGTTATCAATAGTTGCAGACATTGATTCACCAGAAAAAATGGTATTGTACACATGTATATTTAAAAGTAGGTGAATGTTGAATTGTTATCTGAAGAGGAATATTGTTTAACTTCCTTGAATAATGATCGAAGGGCCCTCACTCCAAAATCCAAACGAAACAAGCAAATGATTGACAAGTATGCAATAATCACAGAGAAGTGGACGCGATCCGTCAATAGCAAATGTGACTGACTAGTCTCTGCATGACAAAAGTTCAGAATACATCGCTTCGATATTAGAAATTCACGATTTACATATATTCATCAAACAGAACACAAAGTGGTGTTCCAACATTTTACTGGAAAATGTAGGATAACAAGAGTTAAAATGTTAATTAATAACGAATACTGTTATTATAGAGATAAAAAAAAATTTAATTGATTCTGTACAGATATTTGAAACCTGGCATGTGGGTAAAGTTAACATCTCCTTATCTTTACCATCTCCACTATTTTCACCCAAACTGATGCTACAATGTAGAATGTATAGGCTTTCGTGCATCGCACTCATAGCTAAAGTATTATCTATTTGCTGAATGATTCATTAAAAAAATTGTTCTAACGTCGACATACTTTACAGAGGGTATTATTTAAGTTATAAATGGATTGTCAAGAAAACAAAGACTGCATTTGACACCATTTAAAGAGATGGAATATTTAACAAAGATACATAGCATCTATATATATATACATATATATATATATATATATATATATATATATATATATATATATATATATATATATATATATATATATATATATATATATATATATATATATATATATATATATAATATACATGCATCCAAACACTCACACAATTTTATATATATATATATATATATATATATATATATATATATATATATATATATATATCAAAGGACATCTCATTCAGCAACTTATCTTATCACAGATCCCCGAGATCATAAGAGAGTTCACAGGATTTTATTCCCTTTTGTCATCGAGTGATTTTGTCACCCTGATTAGGATAAATATAATGAACAGTAAACAAAAGGTCCCTATTATCAATATATATATATATATATATATATATATATATATATATATATATATATATATATATATATATATATATATATATATATTGAAGAGACCTCATGAAAAGACAGAAAAACTGTTTCAATTAAAAAAATAATTTCGTCGCGTCATTATCAAGAGTTCTTTTCGCCTTAAGTCTGGTATCTGTACAAGCAAGATACAAATCACGGATTTCAGTTTCAAAAGGATAAATTAATGGATCCAAATAAGATTTGCCAATTACAATCAGGTAACCACGACCTTATTTCCAATTAGGTCTTGCCTTGAAATAATATAACAATCTCAAGATGCTAAACAAGTCATTGCCTCAATTTTCATTGGTCCTTACTTAGAACAAAAATGTTGCAAAAGTGACAAAAACGAAGAGCACAAGTAAAGCTGCTGCACTCTAATCCACGAATAGAGACACTTTCACTAGAAGATCTTCGCAGACAAAGGACAAGTACCTACTAACAAAACATCCTGATAATCTCATATGTCCCTTAATACTGTAATAGAGATAGGCGTGGACTAATCACGAAAAAAGTGGCATATAATCAGTCTGGAGTTTATTATCGGACCACAAAATATATATTTCTTTCAATGTCAAGATATGACCTTGACCTATTTAAATTGAAAGCATCTGGAATAACTATGTATCTTTGTGTGCCTTATTTGTCAAACTGTTGGAATCAAAATTGACGAGAACGTTCTTTATAAAATGAATAAAGATAGGAAGAGATAAGGAATTCTGATTAATATTATTAGATATTTTATTAAACGTTTTGCAAGATGGAGATTTTAAAGTCCTTGCATGAGACTTAGACGATATGGTTTACCAAAAAGTTGCTCAAAGAAAGATTTGTATTTCTTTCTCGTCTGTCTGTCTCTGCTTGTCCATTTGCCTCTACTTTTCTCTTGATAAATTTGCATTTCCATCATTACTTAATGAAAAATAATTTTCGATAATTTCATCCCTTCTTTTGTGTGGGAGCTTTCAAAATGTAATTCATTTGATTTTCCATTAAAACCTGAGACAGTTTGACTAATCAAACACAATGCATTATCTTCCAAAAATTCTTTCCCACCAAATACTGACAAAATTATTTTTGATTTATTCCTTTATTAAAGATGGTTTTAATTCACAAATATCGTAATGGCTGGCATACTCAAGCACCTCGACTTTTGCACAGAATCTAACCCCTTCTGAGTAGAATTTGAAACAAAGTTCAATACATTTAACGACATTGTGAATGCTTTCTGACTTACTAAACATTTTTAATATGTGTGAAATGAAATTCCTTAGAGAATTATAAAATAACTTGAATTTAAATTGTAAAGACTATTTTTAAAATCTTCGAAATGTTTGAAATACATATATATATATATATATATATATATATATATATATATATATATATATATATATATATATATATATATATATATATATATATATATATATATATATATATATATATATATATATATATCACTGAAGAGCACCAAATGTATGCCATAAATCTATGGCCTTCGTCTATGTAATAGATTAGAAGGAAAACCAACAAGTTTATTAAAATCTACGAATAGTTTCCCCCAAAATCAAATTAAATGCCAAATAATTATATATATTATATCACAATTCTAAACGCATAGAATGTTCCGAATGAATTTTGTTTGACTTAAAATATCACATTGATATAATTTAGAGCGTCTTTGAATTATATCCAAATGATCTCAATGTAGTGTTCATGTCAATTGCGTTTAATCAGTGTCATATCATATCGATGGAAACTGATTATAGTGTCAGGAGGTAGTTGATACATTGACACATTGATGGCATTAGCTTTCTGTCACCCTTTAATGTCATTTCAATACAAAACATTCACATTGTCTACTACAATACTAGCTTGCATTGACTAAGTGGAACTATTTAGATGACTCGGACATCAAGTTCTCACGTCAGAAAAAACTGTTTTGAAAGTGTGAATATTGGTAAAAGAAAGGAGATTTAAGACAAATTATGATATTCTTCAATTAAGCTGACACTTTTGTATCCCAGTAGTTCAACAATGAGAACATTTTTTAGAAGCAACCTTTCATCACATGTGTGTCATGTGGCACATGTTTGAAATTCAAGTCTTTCCATGGATTACATTAGTTTTAAATTGCGGCGTTGATGGAAAGTGTAAGAATTCATGCAACATAAGCCCATCTACAAATGGGATTTTCTGAACAATGCAGAAAATCTGTTGATGAAATAAGGAAAAAGCCCTATAGATCTCCAAAATATCCATTGATTTGCTTCACACTCATATGGAGGCTACTGTCACCCTTGTCAGCAATAATAATAACAAGGCAGAAAGAGACACATAAAGTCATAATATCACACACAGTGCAAGAAAAGGAATACTGAGGCAATGATTCGTCGGGATCTGGGCGCTTCTGAATATTAAATTTTCATGATCCGAGCTCCTTAGAAAATGTCCAAGAAAGAACTAGAAAGTTTTGCCATGTCTCCATTGAACATTTCCACGATTGCATGCCAAATTGTATCATATCATCCGTTGTTCCTTCTGATAATAACATCTCCCTTTGGGTTTGAAAAACAAGACAAGAACACTTGTCTAGAATATTCTTTGATATAGAAACCTGACAGGTTAAGTGGGTCCAAAACACACTGCTGACAGAGTCTGATCATCACAATGTAGGATTTAACACCCATTAAAATGATTTCAAATACAGTTTATAAATTACTAATCTTTTAAACCTAGATATATGACTTTAAGAACGATTTTGTTGAATGCTGTGGATGTAGGTCTGAGACTGAATCGTAGTAGTACCCTTTTATATTTGATTGTGGGGCCCCGATTGGCCTACTGGTTTAAAGTGCTGACCGTTACGGATTTTTGCCATCTCACCTCTGTCTGTGTGAGTTTGAGTCCAGACTCGGCTGACGTGGGTAAGTGAGAAGGCCTGCCAGTAGTTTCTCGTGGTCGGTGGTTCTTCCCTGGGTTTTCCAACATTCTTCCTCCACCATTAATACTGGCCACCATGTATAGCCTATCTTGTGCGGAAAATTGGCGTTAAACACTACAACAACTACAACAACATTTGATTGCTGCTTCAAACGAGAACAACGCCTGTACCAGATTAGTAAAACAATTGTGGTGAATGGAAATATTACAAAAGGTGGTGACACCAATCCAGCTCTGACCAGAAGGATTGCCAGGTAAGCCATACGATGAATGTATATTACAACCATAACCACTGCCTATGGACTGAGGATCAATGCTGCCCTCTATTGATTAAAGCCATCTTTATTTCCGATAATACCTCTTTTTCAAGCTAAAACTCACGCAGGACGGCCATGCGTTGTGTAAGCTACCGTTAAAACCTCTCTTTTCCAGAAAGAATTATTTTAGATGAGTCTGTTTAAAGCCACACGACAATTGAGGACCTAAAGTAGTCGAGGTATTTCGTCCAATGACTATGCCGGTGTGTATTGTTTGTGGGAATTCGATTTCATTCCACCTAATAAAATCCAGGCATCTTATTGTGGAACTTAAGTTTGTACTAGCCCTCGAGCATAATGTGATTGTAATTTTGTTTCCAGAATTCATTAATACCTTTGAAATCTAGAGTCTCTAGGAAGTGATTCTTAAGATTAGAATTTATAACATGTGGACGTTGATGATCAAGAAAAGGAACCAAAGCAATTATCTATACATCCCAAAGGAGTATGAGAAAAGTAGGAATATTAATGTTACGATGGTCAGAGCAAGAGTAACCCTTAGTCTCCTTCTTTGATCACCAATTGGCTGAAAAAGCGCACACTTTGCCTAAAAACAATGAAATATTGTTACATCAATCACGAATCATTAATAATCAGTCAAAATGAAATTTTGAAGATTACCTCCAGGAAGCATCGACACTCATCCAAGAAGAAAACAATCTTAAAAGTATGTAATAAGAACTTGAATATCAGTGTAAAAGAAATATGTCTCAAATTACATCATCAAATTGGACCACTCGTAACCTAGGTTTCCATTTGGAAACAATCTGCGTTTCCAACGACATCATCGTGGAATATTTCAATTCCAATGAATAATCACGTGTTGAAGATAACATGACAGACCATAAGAGATGAAATGCAGTATTTATTCAATTCTAGTTTAAATGTAAAGAATTTGATTTTATGAAGTGTAGACAATACTATGTGCATTTTCGTTATCAAGAAATTTTTCGCTTACCATTGGAACATCTACTGGCTTGTCCCGCATAAGATTTCCCTAGACAAGATAAACCAATACAATTGTGTCTTGACAATTATTATGGAGATATGTTTCTTTTAAGTCAAATACGAAATGTTCATCAATGATAAAATTATTCCGTTCTCGATAGTTGTTAATGAGAATTTCTTACTCAACGTAGTCAGCCTTGTAAATACACTCACTTTTAACTAACACTCTCTCTCTCTCTCTCTCTCTCTCTCTCTCTCTCTCTCTCTCTCTCTCTCTCTCTCTCTCTCTCTCTCTCTCTCTCTCTCTTGCGCGCGCGCTCTGTACTTTTCTTCGAAAAGTATTGCTTACAATCAAACTCTCATGACTCGCAATAGTATTGGAATGGAGATTTGAGATCATTTTGTCCGATTTCAGTCAAATCCTTCTATCTCTCACGATATCGGCAAGGCTGCGCAAACCCATGAATATATACATGTATTAACCTGCGTATGCAAACACGGGATCTCTCAACATTTTAACTTGGATTGGCGTGTGGAATAAAACGAAGCTTCTACCCTACATGATGCAGTAAGTTATTATATAATGTCATCATAAATCACAGTTTGCTCACAGAATGAACTCTCGTCTTGGGCTAACGCGGAAATTCACGTACCAGACATATGGCGTCTGATTGTACCTTCATATTAAAATATACTCGCTTCATATGCTTAATATCGATTTAGTAATGAAATATACAAAACGGCTATATCTTTTTCCGGAATATATCCATATCACTTCCAAAACTTAAGCGGTTTAGGGATTCCATTCAAACTAGGATGACGAAAACTTGGCGGAGAATATAACAAAAAGTGAAAAGTCATCGAATGATATTGTGCAAGAACATATTAAATCGCTAATGTTGTCAGAGACAATCATTTAGGACACTGAAATGACTAGTAAAAACTGGGTATCGAGCGAAACGTCCATCGAAGACATTACATATATTGAATCGACCAGCGATGACAACGTGGATCACCATAATCAGAGAAATGATTTCGGCATTAATATACAGATGGCTCCCTCGCGTAGATAACCATAGAAAAAATACGAAACAATTCAGAACGATGGAGGAAAAGGAGAGCTGTGTGTGTCAGGATTACCAAAATGTGCTAGACAATATAGAACCCGAGGCCATTGCTGAGACCATAGGATCACTCGTATCAGCATCAAAATTGCAAATAAAACCTGGGTGAAAATACATTTGAAAAGGTTGAACCACCTGTGCAGAATACTGACGTCATAAGTTTGATAAACTCAACCTTGATATTTTTGGCAGTGTGTTTACTTTGAATAAGGGACCTCAACCAGTCGATCATCCACTGCGAGGGATGTGCTGTTCATCAATGATATGCTGTTTTTCAGTATCATGGAAACATAAACGGCTCTGATATCAAAGTGTGCGGTATTATTTTATATGGATAAAGGATTTTCTACGTATATTGTACTAACATAACGCGCAAAAAGGGTAACAAGTTTCAACAGGTCACATTCCAGATCCTGGCAAGAACATTTTGAAATTTACCTCGGTGAAGCGAATTATGAAGGTCCCGTGGTTATTTACGAGCATCTCGAATGCCTAATGATTCCCATGACTTCAAACAACTAAGAAATCCCGCAGTGAAATCAATTTCTTCCTTGATAAAAAAAAACCGGATTAGAATTGATTTGTACATAGTGGCATACCGGCAAACATACCATTACAGGTCTTGGACCATATTAACACCATCTTTATTATGTTCTCATACTCGTGAGCATTGGCATTACAAAATTGAATATATTTCGGATTGAGAAGTTCCCTTCTGGCGACACGTCTTGCGTATTCATTCACAGAGGGATACCCCTTTTGTAAAGTACCATCCATTCATAGCAAATATATATATATATATATATATATATATATATATATATATATATATATATATATATATATATATATATATATATATATATTCATTTTACTCAATTACTTTAACATCACATTGCAAATTAAAGAAATATGATAGGTCTACCTCTTAATATCATTATGATGGGTACAAATAATAGTCAACGATCAATAATTTCAGCTACGTCAATTCATAAATGAAGGGAACATTCCCATTGGTGAGAAAATAATCACGTCACTCTCCAGTTGCGTTTATTTCTGTATAAACTATCCTGAGAACTACTTTATAATAGTTTATATTAATAGAGTTACTACAAAGTAAGCATAAGTAGGCATACAAACTATTTGAATTTAAAGTAGGTAGGCATACAAACTGTTTGAATTTAAAACGAAATAAAACAAGTTTAAATAAATCACTTGTTTTAGATATGGGAAATCGTTGCATATAAATATTCTTCTTCTGTAATGAAATATCTTATCTCCATTTACAATTTTACTATCGTATTGTTCAATTCTATTTCAGGTTAAATAACAGTCATGAAGGATGACAAATATCATATTGTATCGCCTTATACTAAACTCTTCAACGAATGTGAGTGTGGAACTTACAACTGCTAACGAGAACATTGTACTTTTTCATAGGTTAGAGTAATAACTGTTGTTGAGTAACATCTCTGTAGTGTCATAAACATCAGAGAAAAATTTCATTCTTTTTATGTTGCAAAGAGCATGCCATTCAAAATCAAAGCTCTCTTACAAAAGGACGGTAATGTGAAAGGACTATTAGACCCTCATTAACATTTAATTCATATGGTATTACAGACGATTTGCGGAAATGAGATTTTTAATGTCCAACATTCATGTTGGAAACATATTTGCAGACAGATCCTGACCTGAGGTTTTTAACATGTCATGTGTTTACCTTACTCTGCTTATTGTTCATCTTGGATAGTTTTATATTTTAATACCAATTATAGTTTGTCTCAGTTTATTCAGTCTACCAGGGTGTATGATAAATTTAGTTCAATATCTTGCAAGTGAACAGAGTTACTTGTCGCTAACTCATGATGCCTATAGATGCTCCCGTGACACAATACACTTCGAATATCTGAAATAAAAAGACAGATTTCATTTTTAAGAAAAACATTTTCCACATCCCACATTCTGTTGTTGTTTATGCCATTGTTACAGCATCTGTCTAGTCACTAGAAATATTCCTTTCATCCAGTTTGGTAAATATTTTTGTCCACTATGAGTTTTGTTATCTTACTGAGAGAATGTTTGATGTTAGGCATATACTCAATATTTGAATCTACTTTTTTCCACAATTGGAATTCACTTGCGGAAGGGTAATGCAATCCATGGTAATAAAGAAGTGTGTACTTATTAAATCATTCTGAAGATCAGAGGAACCTACACAATTTAATTAAGGTTTCATTCGAAAATATTATACTTAATAGGAGGACTATGACACTCATTAGCAGCTCACATAAGCCTAGATGCATATGTATATCTATATTTTTGTAACGCCTGGTATACGATTTTGTTCATGCTTTAAATAGTACGGAATATCTGGTCTTAAAGTTTGAGTACCTAACGTGAGTATCTTTATAGTTTAGGATTGCATATAACCTATACATTGATATTTATTCACGGAATATCTGGTCTTAAAGTTTGAGTACCTAACATGAGTATCTTTATAGTTTAGGATTGCATATAACCTATACATTGAAACTTATTCACGAGTTGTCAATTAACAAGAATAATCCTAATAATAAGACTCGAATAGCTCTTAGGGATTATTTCTTAGAGGCTGATTGGGATTTGACGGTTCAATAATAATAATGCAACTTCCCATTGGTTGGGCGAGATTACAATGAGTGATGTATTCTGTCATGCAAGGACTATTGCAAAATAGATTTGCAATAGAAAGTGTAAATAAAGAAAGAACTCAGAAATAAACTACGTAAATTACATACTAGGAAACCGTTTATTTGCACTTCAATGGAAATAGATAGTGGTCATTATTGGGCTTATAATGTTACTGGAATTGTTATATATTTAGATCGAAGAAAATCTGGGCAATACCAATTTGACGGTATCAGGACATCTCCCCCGGACATTCTCCCCATCGATTTCCCCCTCCCCCGGACATTTTTCCCATGGACTTTGCTACCCTATCAGATAGGACTCTCCCCCTCCCCAGTCATTTCCCCCATTATCTTTACACAACTTGATTTATATATAGTAATATTTAGCTTTGATGTATACTCGCATCTCGCATCATTATTAGTGCACATGTATGACTGTTGTTACCTGACATACATGCATTATTAAATGTAAAATATCTAATTTCCTGACCTCGCTATCTCTCTCTCTCACACACACACACAAACACACACACACACAAACACACACAAACACACACACACAAACACACACACACAATCGTGAATCTTAAGGGTAGCTTGACACCACATTTGAACTGTGAACATAAATTCACACCCATTTTTAATCATTTTTAGCTTTAACAAAAATGGGCATTGTCTATTTGTCAATCAAATGCTAGTGCTTTTAGTGAATGTAGAACAGGAGGTTTCTTTGAAGCATGTTGATGAGGTTCGAGTCTAACCTAGTTCATTTTTGGGTTATGAAAGATAAACAACAGATGAATTAGCCATCATTTTATTAATTGTAGTTGTTTCAGTACAGTACTCAGGCCAAATGTTAACATAAGCAGATTAGGATGTAACAACCAAAGAAGAAGTACAAAGACTGTTTTTGAGAATTGCAAACATAATCAAATAACCTTTTCCTTTTAATATAATATAGGCTTTTATATTTTATTTTCCAAATGTAATATTAAATGATTTAAGTTTTAAATTCATGGGGATAAATCACTGGGGGGGAGTCCAATTTGATGGTGGGAAAGTCCAGGGGGGATGTCCGGGGCGAAATGTCAGTGTGAAGTTATGGGGGAAAATGTCCGGGGAGAGATTCCTAGACACCAATTTGACAAAGTAATTTCCGATTGAATAAAGGACTTTTCACACATTTAAGACTTTCAAAGACCTTTATAAGGACTCTGTTATAGTCACTTCATAATGCTCTCAGTTTTCCACATTTTCTCATTTAGAAGTTTGATAACAAAATTGTTTGCTATATAGTAGAAGATTTCTTGGCTTTTACTACTTTTCTGTTACTTGATTATGACAATAAAGAAGTAACAATATTTATGTAGTTTTATCTCAGAAGATTTGGGTCGGTTTATATATATATATATATATATATATATATATATATATATATATATATATATATATATATATATATATATATATATATATGAAAATTTAAAACACAAGTGAATTTGAATATTCGGATGTTTTACATAAGTTTCCATTGTCAGTAACAGAAAAAGAAAATAGCAAATCCAAAACACTTACTATGTAAATATTGCCGATGAGCTATTGTATAATTGGAATGTGTGGGAAGCATCCGCCTGTAAAGTGAATAATATGCGATAGAAAAAAGTGACATTCTTTATATTACATAGCATCAACCAAATAACAATCTTGCATTTGTTTCAAACAAAATGCGGCAAAAAAGGGAAATGATCTGGCATTTAATTTAGGAAATTTCTAATTCACAAGAATAGTCTACAAAAAACAAAATATCATAAAGAAAGATACCGATGAACATTCCATGTTTGGGTACCTCGTGCTTTGGCACAAAGAAACAAGTTATGAGACAAACGGATCATTACTGTTCCATATTCCAGCCAAACGCAAGAATAACATCAGATGTATTGAAATAAGACAGCACAAGCATTTATCATTTGGTACAGACACACATACACACACACACACACACACACAAAACTTGCTATATGGAGGTATCCTTCCCGAATGTATCTCGGGATGCAATGTACAAAGTACATGAAGAAAAACAGCAACCTATACAATTTGTAGGGAAAATTTTTTATAATTATAGAAGCATAAAAAAATAGAAATGCACATTTAATAACCAAATAGTATTAATAGTTAATGTTACAAGTCCATGGACGTTGAGGTTACAAAATCGTAGTAAGTTACTAAAATGCACTGAAATATACTAATGGATGCACAGATATATTCAAGTAAAGTGACTTATTTTAAATAACTAATTAATGTAATGTTTTATTGATTATGAGAAAAAATGCACATATTCCAACATCACTTAAAAACTACAAATCGGACTCTGTGTAAAATTTATAGTTTAATTTCAAAATTACAATTTCACATATTATGTAATAAATCTTACTTTTGTTTTATTATATCATATTTGCACTGATAAAAAAGCATTATAATGCATTTAAATATTAGATATTTTAGAAAATATTCCCCATTGTAGGGAATACTTCACGTGCCATGTCATAATCACTACAATCTATATCGTCAACCATAGATCTGCATTATGCACTGCAAATTAGTACTAATTTGAATTTTATTTTTTCGTAGGAGCAGAGGAAACGAACTTCCAAATTTTATAATTGTAAGAAAATTACCATTAAAGATAACGCGCAGTTAAAAAACAATGCCGTAAGAAAAAAGAAATGAAGCTTTGAAACACGCGTCCTAAAACGAGAAAGAAAAAAATTTAAGTTTATGTCTTCATAACACGACTCTGCTTGAAATCAACATTTTATAGACTATTTTAATGAATATTTTATTAGAAATATACTTTCACTAATAGACGTTTTGGAAATATCAAGTTTTTTATGGCTATGCTGTGTGAATGAAAAGATATTTATATCTAAATCTCATTTGTACTCCACTAATTCTTGACAATTGTTGATTTACTGAGATTTTGTAAATAAAGGTATTCTCTGATTATTAACACGCAATATTGAAATGAACCTATTTGACCTTTATATACCTCATGAAAAGACGATGTGCCTGCTAATCAATGTTACATGAGTCCATCTTTGCACCGCTTTTGTGCTAATAAAACTGAGCAATGTTTTGTCATAAGCAAATGGAAACTATTATACTAATAAACATTGTTGAATAAGCAAGAATTCGATTAAGAGAGAGTTATCAATTCCTGTTGTATAATGATTTGAGTTTAAACTTATAGACTATTTCCATGAACAATTAATAAGAACACTATTTTAATAATAAGTGTCCATCATTTAACTTTCAAACAAGAATGAAATCGTGGTTTTAGAATTATAGTGCTACTTGATTGGATAATAGTTGTTTCAGACCACATTTTCTGCAGTTGAGTGTTAGCAACAAAACGAAATCACAAACATTGTGTTATGTATGCATGTGGATATAGAAATGCTTTTAAATGTTACCAGTCTGTGCATATGTGTGAGAGATAGATAGGTAGAGAAGGTTCTCAGTCTATTTAAACAGAATAGAGGAAAGAAAGTGCATGTAACGAACTGTCCCAGAAAGCAAGTCTTCTAAAATTTGTGAGTTAGCGTCTCCTATCCAATTTCAATTGTGTACTGAACTGGAGCGCTAATGCCCAGACACTGAAGACATTAGAACTGGCCCTCTGTCATTCTACAGCAGATTATTGCACTCCAGACTATGCCCGATCATCCCATACTAAGAAAATTGGTGTCCAGCTCAACACAACAATGAGCATAATTTATGAGACACTAAATCCTATTTTTTCCCATGGCTGCCAGTTCTCAGCATTATTCCTCATCATCATGTACGTCGCCCTGAAGCAACCACAAATAATTGATTAAGGCCTATGCCAGTGAGAAACCTCCACTGTAAATTTAAATTACCTTACCTCGAACAGCCACTGTAAATTTACATCACCTCATATCGAGCAGTCCGCTGGACTTTGAGACGCCCAATCTGGTTAGGCCCGCAGCTATTTCAACATGGAGCGTTGAGTGGTCTTCAAGAAATGTTGTAGACCACTCCATCGTAGTTGAATTATTTGTCTACCCTCCTGGCTTCAACCGTCCACGTCATTGTTGGACCACACTTACCAGCTTTCGGACATGACAGGGTCGGTGTGCAGTCAAGTATCCACTGACGAAATTCCCAGGCGGACTGAAGGCTCTGCATGTTGCTGATGATGGCGCTGTCAAATGGCTGAGCACGCAATAATCACGACAATAAATAATAATGTATGTGACAAGACGACACATCTTTCTTTCATTAATCCCATCGTCTCACACTATGATATATTTGAATCTTAAAAACTTGTAAAGTTTATCACCGTTGCTGTTATTTACATTATACTGAATATATGTGTGTACTATATGAAATATATACAATATCACAATATTGCAATTTTTTTTCCACAAAGAGAAAGAGAGAGAGAGAGAGAGAGAGAGAGAGAGAGAGAGAGAGAGAGAGAGAGAGAGAGAGAGAGAGAGAGAGAGAGAGTACAGTAGATATAATTCACAAAGCGATCAACCATAGCTCAAGACACTAGATTTACTAAATCTCACATTTCAAGAGTCTCTCTTTACTCAAATCATTCAAATTATGGTTCTCTCTTTCTATTTACAATGAATACTTTATATTCATTATGAATTTGTTTCATCCGTTGTATAAATGTGCCGTTGACCTCTAAGAAATTGATATATAGATCGCTAAAGCGCTTAGATAGTTTAACACGTCTTTACAAACTGTTGTCTCACATTTCAATACCATATTTGTTATCTCGATTTCTAATACTCAAACGATATATCATTTTGATTCGCTGTATTTGACTGATTGATACCTGAAGATTGAATGTGAGACTTTATACTGAGGACTTTGGAGATAGGAATTATTTTTTTCAGAATTGTAGTTATTGTTGATGCCTGGTTACAAACACCGGGAGATTTAATTTAGCGAAAACAAACATAGCACGTTGTATTATTAATTTGTACAAACGAAAGTCACTCAAATTAAAGGTATTATTCGTTCCTATTTATAAATCAAAATGAATCTTCATTTTTTGCATCATAGGGTCTTAACCATGACAGAAAGAAAGTTGGGACTATACAACGTAATTTTATCGTCATCAACTTCATTATGTTACAGCATATAGTTCATTACCATCAATATTAGATACTAAAATGCCTTGATTATATTTGCCTTTTCAGCACTACCATATACACTAGTGGCAATTATCCTAGACAGCTATGCCTGATGCAGTCTCTCCACAAGTAACTTGAAAACTCAGAAAATACCATACAAAAAAATGCCTGGATAGCATAGAGCATTTAAAGTATGCGTCAGTCATAAGAAGCTTCTCTGTTTTTATTGGAAACTTTGCTTTTGCTGTTATGTAAGAGAAACGTCTAAATTGTATACGATATAGAAAAGTACATGTTAAACAGTAGTCACAATTTAGCATATACATTTAGGATCGAGATCGAATCCCGGAAAATAAATATAGCATTTTCTATGCGAAACACACCAACCACTCCTCTACTGAATTGTAGGTCCATCAGCTGCCGGTGATGTTTATCTATTTTTCTGCATCTGGTTAGTTTATCGCCTTGTCTATTAGTTATTTGAGCAGTTGTCTTTTTTGGAAGTATATTAGAAAAGAGTGATTATGAATAAAACCAGATACAACGTTTGTGATCGCCGGTTGACATCAATAAAGTGTATATATATATATATATATATATATATATATATATATATATATATATATATATATATATATATATATATATATATATATATATATATATATATATATATAATTTTACTAATTACTAATTGATCCATAAATGAACGTCATTTTAAGCTTGGCATAATGCACATAAAACTCAAGGGTATTTATTTAGGTCTTACGTCATGCATTAAAATTCTCTAACGTGTAGTATTGCATTTTTTGTAATAAATATTAATTAATAAATATTAAATATGCTAGTATAATCAAGCAGTCTTCCGTAGTATCCAGGGATATCACGTTCCTTTCTGTTTGGTGAATATTTGTAATTTTCTCTCTCTCTCTCTCTCTCTCTCTCTCTCTCTCTCTCTCTCTCTCTCTCTCTCTCTCTCTCTCTCTCTCTCTCTCTCTCTCTCTCTCTCTCTCACACACACACACACACACATTTTTAATTTTTCTAACCAGCAATTCAATGCTAAGTGTCTAGGTCCAAAACAACGCCACAATCCGTTTCGTTTACTGTGATAGTCAATAAGAAGCAATTATTTTATTGCAATTTGTTTGGTGCCTTCTGATATCAATCGGATCAATTTGTTCGCCTGTTGATCTAATAAATTATAGATTGTAATTTTCAATGTTACGACATACATTTTATTAACAACTAATTCTTGCTTGGAAAAGAATTATTGTACCTTGTAATAGTTTTTCGGTTCTAAATGCGGCTTTTACCCCAACGAAAGACTATTTTGAATGAATTATATTTTAATATATCTTTGGACATGTGGTCTATGTTTAACCAAATGTTTTTTTATTAGAAACCTAGGATAAACTATAATATCAGGCTACCAGGAATAATGCTGCTTTGGGTATAGTACCAGTGTTTACCTGATACTATTACTATATGGTTTCTGTGAAGGTTCACATCAATCGGATAGCAATACGTGTATTTCGTGTCCACGAATCCTAGTGATGCCTTGCGGTCTAAAGTGCTGTTCGTTATGGATCACTGACATCTCAGCTCTGTCTTCGTGGGTTCGAGTCTAGGATTCGGCGAATGTGGATATGTGAGAAAGCTTACCAGTAGCTTCTCGTGGGTCGGTGGTTCTTTCCGGTGATTTCCCGGTTTCTCCCTCCACCATTAATACTGGCCGCAATGAATAGCCTATTATGTGCTGAAAAATGGCGTTAAGCCCAACGACAACTTGACATCAATTTCTTAATTTTTTTATTATTATATTAACAACTACTACTTATCTAATGTATTCTCTATGCGTATGGGTTTATTATCGGGATCGTTATTAATAGTAATAAATTTGTTTATTTGGGCTACTATTATCATGATAAATATTAGGAACTTTATCTTTTTTTCCATTAGGAATTGACGTTTTTGTTGTGTCCCGAGGTTAAGTAGAAAGTATATAATCTTGATACTGATAGCCCCAGAAGCTACTGGCAAGCTTCTAAGCACAATTCTTTGAAAAATTAAATTAATATCTATTTAGCAAAGGGTAAAATCGCCGATGCTTATTTGATCACCTCCGTTGACAAATATTCATTTACGAAATTGCGCATTTTGTACGTTTTAAAGCTATTGATATTGGAGGTAAGTAAATCTTGCATGGTGTTCGCTATCCCATAGTGCCTTAATAGAAGTGATCGGTTTTAAACAAATGTACAACAGAACTTGTGAAGCTTCTCTCGGTCTCTGAGGAAAATACAGGAGCGCGAGAAAATGAAAGTTTTAAAGTTTTCGTTAGAGAAAATACGTCGCTTGTATCAATGCAAAATAAATGGATAGATGGGATAGGATCTAGAATCTACCCGCTCATCGAGCTTTAAAGACTGAAGCAGTAGCATGCTTCCAAATTGATTTTTGGCATTTAATGTATGCTCTTTAATTGTTCGGTTCCTTGTTACCAAAATATTTTGGCTGTCGAAGACAATTATGTTTAGAAACACCGTTAAAAGTTGTGACGGTTGACCAATTAATTTTTCTTTAGAATCGTAGCATAAAATCAGTGGTTATATCAAAGGAAATTTCAGTTAACGTATTTATAAGAGGAAACCAAAATTGGAAGTAAGAAGGAAACATTCAGATTCCTTACACGAGTTTGATATGAGTTTTATGTGTTACGAGAGAGTGCGTGTTTAAATCTAAGAAAGTATTCTTTTTTCAACATTGAACTGCAAATTGAAGTATTTTCTATACCTTCTACGTTCAACATTGGCGTCTGGGTCTGTTTTAGTCCCAATGAATAGGCATAATTTGGATACTGCTCGGATCCTATAAACATGCGTACAAATGTAATTATTCACTTGAAATCAATTAATGTAAATTGAGGTTTGTTCTTACGTGCACAAAATAAAGAGTAATCTAAATATTGAATGTAAAAACTATTCAGATAACTAGAAATCCTTGTTAATGATATCCATATCAAAATACTATGTTACACAGATATCTTGTTTAATATTTAAACTTTCAAAGAGCTGTAACTAATACAGAATAAATGAATATATACGAATTGATTATCTGTTACTAAATATGAACAGCTATACTTATCTATACAGAATAGTGTTGAGCATGGAAACAGCTATTAGTAACTATACAAAATAGTGTTGAGCATGGAAACAGCTATTAATAACTATACAAAATAGTGTTGAGCATAGAATTAGCTATTAGTAATACAAAATAGTGTTGAGCATGGAATTAGCTATTAGTAATACAAAATAGTGTTGAGCATGGAAACAGCTATTAATAACTATACAAAATAGTATTGAGCATAGAATTAGCTATTAGTAATACAAAATAGTGTTGAGCATAGAATTAGCTATTAGTAATACAAAATAGTGTTGAGCATGGAAACAGCTATTAGTAACTATACAAAATAGTGTTGAGCATGGAAACAGCTATTAATAAATATACAAAATAGTTTTGAGCATAGAATTAGCTATTAGTAATACAAAATAGTGTTGAGCATGGAAAGTTATTACTATGAAAATGATGATATGATGCAAAAAATTTGCCAATTAAAGAGTATGGTCGAGATAAATGATGGAAAAATTAATTTGAATTTGTAATATTCATGACAAAATATTTCTGAGCTATAATTACACCAAAGCTAAATTAATGTATTTAACCCGTTCTGTGTTTGATTTAATTTAATTTAATTTTCACTTTCCTACACCTTAAAAGACTTCCTAGAAGGCGGTGGCTCAACGGGTCAATCTAGGGGTAATTTTACCGGCTGAGTATGTCTCACGGGAAGGTGATTTTATCCACGGAGTATAACACCGGCGTATCCCTGGCACTTTTAAAGTGTCCCCTCGTTGGACTCCTTGGTGGGTGGGAGAGCGCAGATGCTGAATATTTAAACACACCAGCATGGAAAATTTAAAACAAAATCAGTTAAAGCGAACAAAAAGGATCTGACTACGATCATGAACCATGTAGCGTGGATTCATTCCCACGCTTCATGGTAATACAGTCCAAAGATGCCACAAACCGCTTACTACACTTTCTCCGTTCGTTATAGAAAAGACAATAACCGGATTGATTGTATCGCAAAAAAGTGTTAAAAAGTTGAAATCGGGTTGCCTACTTGTTGAATGTCAGCGACGGGATCAAACAGAAAACCTCAAGAAAATAAACACTTTCTTCGATATTCCAGCGTCGTCGTTTGCCCACACAACATTAAATACTTCTAAAGGTGTCATTCGCTGTCGTGACTTGGCTAAAGTCACCAACACAGATATCATTGAAGGAATGAAAAATGAAGGTGTCACTGCAGTCCGCAGAATACGTAGCAAACGTAACAACAATCTGCAGGACACCAACACCATTATACTCACCTTCAATAAACCAACAGTACCCAAAGTGGTCAAAGTTGGTTTTCTGCAAGTGAAGGTTCACGTATATATCCCCAACCCACTTCGCTGCTACATGTGTCAAAAATATGGACACCATGAAACCCGATGTTCAAGAAACCAAATATGTGGCCGATGTGGAGATAGCTCTTACCAGAGAGCTGAGTACAGAGCAACTCCACATTGTCTCAACTGTGGAAAAGAACACCAGGCCAATTCCAAGGATTGTGATACATGGAAACAAGAAAAGAAAATTCAGAGGATTAAAACTACATCTAACATTCCCTACCCAGAGGCCAGAAAGCTAGTACAGACAAAAACATCTCTTTCTGGCCCATCCTTCTCCACCATAGTGAAAAATAATCCTAAGACATCGAAAAACGCTCAAACTCAAACAGATGACCCATAGTAAACATTAAAAAATAACACACACACCCATTACCAAGCACAAAAGGCCACGGCATCTACCCAAACGACGTTTAATAACACTCAGCAAACTAAATTACCAAAGAAAAACAGATCCCATAGAAATAGACAACAAAAGGGGTCAGATGTCCCCATCAAACTCTTCAACAGGTTTGGGGACATTGAGAGCATGGATGCAGAAGATACTGCTCCGTGTTCTCAAAGTAGCTCCAGACCTAACAAAAGAATCACATCCGTACTTCCCCCAGATAAATAACCCTATAGATGTTCCCCTCAAAAAGTCTAACCTAAATCCAAAATATCCAATCTAAATTTATAATGAAGAACACAATAATACAATGGAATTGTCGAGGACTTAAAGCTAATTACAATGATATTCTTCTGCTTTTAAATGACTATGATCCTGCTTTATTATGTCTTCAGGAAACCTTTTTTAAAGATACGGACAAAATCACATTCAAAAACTACTCCCTGTTTAACACCTATCTACAAATCGTTGACAGGGCCTCAGGAGTGGTTTCTATTGATGTGAACAAGTGAACAATAGAGCCACAAGCCACACATAAAACCATCCCTTTGAATACAAATTTACAAGCCATTGCTGTAAGTGTCAATCTACATCGAGTGAATACATTTTGTTCTATCTACATGCCACAAAATACTAAATTATCACCAAACGAATTAGACACACTTGTTCAACAACTCCCACGCCATTTGTTCTAATTGGTGATTTTAATGCCCATAACATTTTATGGGGATCAAATTACAAAAGCGACAGGGGCAAAACATTGAAGATTTTGTTACTAGACACGACTTGTTTCTATTTAATAGCAAGTCTCCGACTTATTTGCACCCAGTAACGGACTTGTATTGACTTAACAATATGTTCTCCTTCACTTCTTTTGGATTATAATTGGAAGGTCGCTGATGACCTTCATAGCAGTGATCATTTTCCAATCTATCTTAAGAACACCAGTGCCAAAATTGATGACACAATTCCACAGTGGAACTTAAAGAAGGTTTACTAGATCAAATTTGAAACACTTTGTACAATCAGACTTAACAGGAATATCATACTTAATGATGATGATGATCCAATTCGACAATTTACATCTATCTTAATTGAGATTGCAGAAGCGTCCATTCCTAAGTCCTCGCCAAATTGTCAAAGAACCCCAAAACCATGGTTCACTAAAGAATGTCAAGAAACCATTAAACAACGCCGAGAAGCACTGAAAAAATTTAATAATTTTCCAACGCCCGAAAATCTAACTCAATACCTTATTACTCGGGCTAAATCTCGCCGCACGATTAAAGAAAGTAAACGAATATCATGGAAAAAAATATGTTTTAACTTTAAACTCTGGTGCCTCAATAAAAAATGTTTGAGACATAATCCGCAAAATAAATGGAAAAGGAACATACAATTGCCTCCAACATCTGAAGCTGAATAACATCAATTATAAAACCAAGCATGAAATAGCTAATGTACATGCTGATTGTTTCTCCAAAAATTCCTCATCGTCTAATTTTTCCGAAGCTTTCCGAAGACTTAAAACTCAAAAAGAAAAAACACGGTTGAAATTCACATCAAATAATTTAGTGAGTTATAACCAACCGTTTTCATTGTCGGAACTTATGAAATCCTTTAATAAGCCCAATGATACATCCGCTGGGTCTGACGATATGAATTACCAGTTTTTAAAACATCTTCCGGAACCATCCTTGACAGTTCTTCTGGAAATTTTCAATGATTTATGGATTACTGGTAATGTACCAAAAATTTGGAAAGAAGCAATACTAATCCCAATTCCCAAACCAGGAAAAGATAACGCAGATCCTACCAACTGTAGACCTATATCATTAACTAGCTCTGTATGCAAAACAATGGAACGAATGATCAATTTTCGGCTTGTATGGTATTTGGAAAACAACAATCTGATTTCTCCTTTACAAAGTGGCTTTTGTTATGGTCGTAGTACGAACGATCATCTGGTTAGACTCGAAACATTTATTAGCGATGCTTTGATAAAGAGGGAACATTTAGTAGCGGTTTTCTTTGATTTAGAAAAGGCCTAAGACGCAACATGGAAGTACGGAATACTAAATGACCTACACGATCTGGGTCTAAAAGGCCGACTGCCCTCATTCATATCAAACTTCCATTCAAAGTACGAGTGGGCCCTACCCTCTCTGTTATACACGATCAAGAGACGAGTGTACCCCAGTGCAGTATTTTATCGGTGACGCTTTTCAACATAAAAATTAATAGCATTACCAAGTGTCTGTATGTTGATGACTTTTTAATATGTTACCGATCTAAGCACATGCATACAATTGAAAGACAATTACAGGAAAATATAAACAAAATTAAAAATTGGGCCAATCCTAATGGCTTCAAATTCTCGAAATCAAAAACTGTATGTAGGCATTTCTGTCAGTTACGAAGACAACGCGATGGACCTAAACTCACGCTGGAAGGAACACCTATTCCAGTTGTTGAGGAAACAAAATTTTTAGGCATTATCTTCAATAGAAAACTGACTTTTATTCCACACCTGAAACATTTGAAAGCCAAATGCTTGAAATATGTTAATTTACTTAAAAAGTAATAGCGCACACTGACTGGGGTGCGGATAGGAGAGTCATACTCAGTTTATACAGAACGTTTATCCGCCCAAAATTAGACTATGGTTGAGTTGTCTATCGTTCAGCAAGGAAATCCTTTTTGAAGATGCTTGACCCAATCCATCATCAGGGAATAAGACTTGCCCTGGGAGCATTTAAAACATCCCCGTGTAAAAGCCTACTCGTTGAAGCGGATGAACCACACTTATCACAACGTAGAGAAATGCTTTCCGCACAATATGCTACCAAATTAAGATCCAGCCCTCTGAACCCGCCTTTGTCAGCAGTTTTTGAACCAAAATATAAAACCTTATTTGACAATCAACCAAATGTCATACCTACATTTCACATTAGAATATCACAATGTCTCGAAAGTACCCAAATTGATCTTTCAAAAATTCTGAAAGCAAACATCTCCTAAACACCCCCATGGCTACTTCAGCAACCAAGGGTACATTTTACGTTACATGATGGAAAAACAAATCGGAGACAGACCTTTCAATTTTCCACAACTCCTCTCAAGATTTCAAAATTATACAAAAATATTTACCGATGGATTAAAAGACGAGGAAAAGGCTGCTGAAGCCTTCGTAAGTGGAAAACACACAACTAAAGTTCGCTTGCCAGATGGTACGTCAATTTTTTTCAGCCGAAATTAGAGCAATAGACCTTGCTTTGCAATACATTGCAAGCAAGCGTATTTCAAATAGCATAATCTTCTCCGACTCACTATCAGTACTTCAGTCACTACATAATAGAAAACTGGAGAATCCACTATTAGCTAATATTCTCGTTAAGCATACTGAGTTGAGCACCTCGCATAACATGGTATACTGTTGGTTACCCAGCCATGTTGGAATTAAAGGTAACGATAAAGCAGACAGCGCTGCTAAAATGGCCCTATCATTAGAACCATCTAATTTTAAAACACCATATACTGATTTTAAACGTTGTATCAAAGACTGTTTACGTCAGAAATGGCAAGTATCATGGAATGTTGGCGTGAATAATAAACTTCATAACATCAAGCCAATCCTAGGAGATTGGACTCCTTCCTATAGAGCCGACCGTAGAGAGGAGGTAGTCATTGCTAAAATTCGAATCGGCCATACTTAATTAACCCACTCCTACATACTTAAAGGAGAAGACCCACCAGAATGCATATCTTGCAATGAACCATTCACAGTCAAGCACTTTATGATGGAGTGTTTCGACCTCCTATCTACACGTAATCAATATTACAATGTGCAAGACATGATGGAGCTCTTTGATACAGTAAGTATTACTTGTGTTATAGACTTCCTTAAGGAAGTAAACATATATCATACGTTATAACTTTTGTTATCATCTTATACATTTGTATGTGCTATATATGTACGGTCGCTAGATTTTAATTACCTTTCATAAGTTTTCGTTGTCATACATTATTTGCAATCACCGTTGATAGGGAAACGTTATTTTTTTATCACCTTTACCATTTTTATTGTTTTAACTTTAGCTATTTGGTTTCATATCGCTGGCCGACACAGAACCTTTTTACCATTTTGTATATAATTAAGGATATAAGCTTTTGTATGGCGCTAACAAAGCTTTGATGTCAGCAGTTTCGCCCAAAAGTTGGCACATAAAAGTAAACGTTCTTAGGTTTTCCATCAAGTATATTATATACACTGTTTGCAAAATATATCTGACTAACATATTAAGTTGTAGTTTGATTGTAAGTATATTTGTCTTTGCAAAATGTATCTAAAAAAATCTAACAATACAAATTCTCTTTCTAAAAGTACTCACGAAATTAACTGATGGATCAATATGTATGGTATTGCAATTTCCTGAGAAAGAGCGCAACAGCACGGCATACCAACAAAAGATATAAACCATGTTGTTGTCCACCATAGCGACAAAATTTGAAATGTCACAATAAATAGGGTTTATTATTCCAAGACCATTTCCAACTTGACAAATGTAGGATTTAATCCGGAAATATGCTGTACATATTGCCGAGGAGACCCTGAAGCCGATCATGACTTACGCGTCCTTAGAAATACCGTTTAGTATAAAAAATATACTCCGGTATGTGAAAACAAGAGTGTCTGGATAGAAATTCACATTTCAAAAAATTGGCGAGAATATCTCCCGAAAGGCCTGTCAACGTCAATACAGGTTTGAGGATAAATTTATCAGATTATATACATATATATATATATATATATATATATATATATATATATATATATATATATATATATATATATATACGTACGTACGTACATACGTACGTACGTACGTACGTACGTATGTAGTATGTATGTATGTATGTATGTATGTATGTATGTATGTATGTATGTATGTATGTATGTATGTATGTATGTATGTATGTATGTATGTATGTATGTATGTATGTATGTATGTATGTATGTATGTATAAATGTATGTATGATTCAGAATTTGATAGATTATAAGTCACGACACTGCAACTATTATCATAAGTGTCATTGACTTATTTATTTTTCTTCAGGATTACATAATTTTCTTTATGATCCCGTTGATCAATTGTTTGATGATAGATTCTCGACTGCTTCAAAATCTAATTAAGTTTAGAATTGGTTTTTGATCCTTTTTTCCCCTCGTAATCCACCTACAATAACTAGGACACAAAAATACACCCGTACGAGCTATATCCATCTCGAGCTATTTTTGCATCTTTCGGTAATTGCATTTCACCATCTTACACTAACTGTCAAATGCTATGTTGTAAAAGAGTTAGCGATACAATGTAATGGGAAACAAGCAGGACATCAATAAAATACCTCAACCTAGTTACTGAAGTCAATACAATGATTCAGCCCTGTAATAAACGTGTTAATAACCATCTCAATATGATCTTAATTCGTGCTTCCTGCACCAACTCAGTCCTTTATTAACTGGAGTCGCCGCCATGATATTTAAAGACAACGCGGCGTAATTAAAATAACTCTCCTCCAAACCTCCAAAACCACAGGTACTAGGTCACATTTGAGACAATAATAATATTGTGTAAGAGCTACTGACTGCACTGGTGTCATGAAAATGGCTCTAGGGGATAACTCAACCCCTCAAAAATAAACCTATTAAGCTGTTCTCAAAATAGAGAAAATCTTAAAGGCCTTACTATCATGAGGAAAAATAAACTTTAATATATACTTTCATTATTAACCCGGGAATTGTTTTTTCTCCAGAGGTAGAAACATGTTTCAGTTATAACATAAATATTATACGAAACGGGAATTAACTGCAACACCAACACATGTTTTGCAAACACTTACACAACTTTGGTCCCTGCTCCCTTGTCAAACACCAAAACTATTTTGCTACCAGAGATCTTGGCGGGATGATCATGTTTCAGTTACACTGGGGATAACCCGTACCGCTGCTTTGTAATATATTGTCCTACTCTACGCACTAGCGTTTCATTTCTGTAAGCAAATTATATTCGCTAGTTATTGGATGACAATATGAATAAGAGTTGTTCCTTTAAATTAATGTTGGTAATACAGCGTTACAAATAACAGAGTGTAATCTGATGTAGCGATTTTAAACTTTTTGTGCAAATATCTATTGAAAATGGACCACTTTACAATTTTAGATGTCATTATGAAATGTTCTTTGATTGCCATGCGACTCTTCCCAAAAGGAGACACGAAACCCATTTCGCGTAGTTTAATTTCATTGTGCAGTTCTGTTCCGAATCCATTTATTGTTACAAGAAAGCTGAAGTCATCATGAGCATCAAAGATCCTGACAAGAATGATCATAAAATTGAATCTGTCGCACTACGTTAAATTATGTATTGCATATGAAGCATATATGTATGTATGTATGTATGTATGTATGTATGTATGTATGTATGTATGTATGTATGTATGTATGTATGTATGTATGTATGTATGTATGTATGTATGTATGTATGTATGTATGTATGTATGTATGTATGTATGTATGTATGTATGTATGCATGCATGCATGCATGCATGCATGCATGCATGCATGCATGCATGCATGCATGCATGCATGTATGTATGTATGTATGTATGTATGTATGTATGTATGTATGTGTATTTATGCATATATGTATGATGTATATATGTTTAGTCCATATTTAAACCTTGTAATATTCACAAAAATCCATTAGACTAAGGAACAAGACAGTCAAAAATTAAGTATTTGTCACTACTTTACCAAGGTCGACGGATATATTTTTCAGAGATGGGGTTGCCAGATAAAATACAGAAGTAACTACTATGCAATATATTAGTGGTTTACAAATATAGTTTAAAATAATATTTTCGGGCCTATAGTAGTAGAGGAAAATGAGAGTTTTGGCCAACCACCCCCTCCCACACCTCCTCCCCCACCCAAAACCCACATTTTCCTCTACTACTATTATGTAGACAGGTATTTTTGTAACCAGACAAAATAACAGGTGTTGGAATGCGATAAGCTCTGTCAACAGAAGTGACGAATTTGTTAGAACAGCGTATGTGTGGAATATGATTATTCTAAAGACGGCAAATAGGTTTTACCACAAATTTTTTATCAGATAACAGGATGAAAATTAAACTGTGTATTAGAACGTTTCAGTTAACAAGGTGGAAATTAAACTAGCATTAGAATGAAAATGATATTATTTTAGTTATATTATATCTTAAGTTTAGATAAAATTTTATGTTACTCATATTTTTTGTGATAATTTTTTTCATACTTGCTAACCCTCATTGGTAGAATATCTGTTAACATATTGTCAATAATACGAAATTCACGTAATAAATCATCCATATTGTATTTAACTCCTCGTAGGTAAGACCGGATCTGATCAAGTAGTTTCTTGTAAGTTTTAATTGATGTTAAACAACCGTGCTTCTTTATCAAAAGTCTTGGTTCTACTTTTCTACACGCCGCTGTAAGTGAAACACCAATAGCGGATATGATTAACAAAAATGGATTTAATGATACCCCACTTGAAATTATACCAGAACTGGTCATTAACAAGGGTAGATATGATATTACTCGAAGGATCTTGTTGTAGTATTTGTAACAATTTTTTTACACACCAAAGTTTTTTATGATAATATTTATAGTATTATAGTAGTGCGTCCACATCCTGTTCTGGAATATCTTTTGAAATGTGATTAAAATCAACTATACTTCTTTTCATTATAATATTTGTTTACATAGTCATGATAAATCAGCTACAAATTCCAAACACCACCGATAAGGACTTACAAAGTTTTTATCAGTTGGTTCAAGTATAAATTCCTCCTCAGAATTTTTGTTTAATATTACAGATAATATTCCAAATATGTCATCATCTGAATAACGCCATACATATGTGGTAAATATTTTAAACTTTACACTGCTAAACACTGACAATCTATACACACCAGTAACTTCTGCAATATATTTGATAGATCTGTTTTGTGATGTCCATCCACTATAACCGGATGCAACAGTATACACAATATTTTTAATCTGTTTGTGAGGCATTTTAATCATATTCGTTTTCTCAACAATATTAGGAATTCCACTAATAATATTATTGAGTTTTGTGTTAATATCATTGAGTTTTGTGTTTATATTAGCGAGTGTAATGTTAACATTTGATGGATTTCCAAAAAATTCATCTCTAATTTTGTTTATGTTTCTGCGAAAACTTAAAAATGTATTCACGTGACTGGTAAAATCAGTTTTGAGCGCTGTGATTTCATTATTAATTGAAGCGTCCCAATCATTGACGTATTTTTTAGTGACAGCATCCCCATCCACAGTTGGGTTTCCAAGATCTGTAATCTTGTTTTGTGTCATAACAATATTCCCACTTGGATTTCGTACAACTACATCTGACAGTTTTACGTTACTCGTCTTTAATCGTCCTTCTTTGTCCTGGAAAATGACGACTTCATCTGGATCTACGCTGGTAAGATTTAGTAAATTATTGATTTCATTTTTGAGCTGATCAAGAGTTGCATATTTGAATAAGTCACCTTGGTAACATTTTGTGGATAAGTCGGATAGTGTTACAAATTTTGTATAGTAGCTCATTATTTACTGTCCTAGATAAAATTATCAACACTAGTTTAATATTATATAAAATGGCAAAATCGTCGATATTAAACTTTGATACAGAGAGACTAGTGAAGCATAAACATAACAATGAACTTCCTGATTGTCATTATCTTATTGTTGGGCGAACTGGATCGGGGAAAACAAATTTGCTTATGAATTTGCTTCTTGGTGATAATTTTAACTACGACAGAGTTTATATTTACACAATCAATCCACAGCAAGATAAGTATGAGTTATTAAGCGAATATAATAACAAGCTTCGTGATGATCTTAAAGCTGGTGAAGATTTTTTTATAATTAGGCAGCCAGAAGATCTTATTCCAGTTAATCAACTTGATGCAGATCAACATAAGATAGTAGTATTTGACGATATTCCTCTAAATAACATGGAGATGAATAAAATAAGATCATATTTCTCACTGTCACGTAACAAACAGTGTAATTCTGTTTATCTCGTTCAAGGATTTTATAATGTTGACAGATTTATTAGGCGAAATACGGGTTGTTTTATTTTATTTCCAGGACTGGATAATGTTGACGTTAGAAATATTGCAAGCGAGCAATGCGGTGGCGTGACAAAAGATAAGTTTATTGAACTTTACCGTAATGCTACAAAAGATAAATTTAACTTTTTCTTGTTTGATAAACTTACAAATGATCCAACTAAAATGTTTCGCTGTTGCATTAACAGTTACTTACAGTAAAGCGTTTCAATTTTATAAAATTTATAATTATAATAATGGACAAACGAGCAAGATACAGACAACACATAGAAGATCTAAAAAAAACTTGCTCAATCTCAGGCATCACTTAAGCAAAAAGTACAAGAAGCACGAAGTGGGCAAGTAACTGCTACAGAAGCAACAGCTACAATTTTCAAGCCGGTTACTGAAGCACTATTAGGTAAACAACCTGAAACTAAACCACTATCAGAAGAAGAACTTTAACAACTGCAGGAAAAAGGTTTGGTTGGATTTGTTAAAGAACAACAGGAAGCAGCTGCTGCAAAACTTGTTACTAGATCTGATGAAGAAAAAAGAAACCTAATTGAGGCATTTACAGCAAATATAGCTGATCCTGCGGCTAGACAAGCTGAAACAGATCGATTGATAAACAATCCGCTGCAACTTGAGCGAAGATTACCAGAGTTAACAACGCAAGCAATAACAAATATTATACAAAATTTATCAGGAGACATAAAAGATATCAGAGAGGAGCAACAAAGAGTCGGTGATCTTACTGTAAAGTTTATGGAAGTTGGAGATCAAAGATTTTATTTTACAAAAAGAGCAAATGATGAGATAAAAGGTAGTGAATATGATGATTTTTTAAGGAATGAAAATATAAGTGATATTGAAAATATAAGCAGGTGGATTGATGTAGAATATCAAGCATTAATCGATAAATTAGATGTTATATTAAGAGACGGAGCTGCTGCTAAGATGAATTAAACACGGTTACAGAGATTGATAATATGATTCCACTTTATGATAGAATGAGAAAGGGTGTCATTGCTCTCACGTTTAAAAAACAGCAGAAAATATTAGAGCAAAACCTTTTCGTAGTGGGTGGAGTTTTTGAAGGAAATTTTTTACTTTTGATAAATCTCGTATGCAAAAAAGTAGAGTAAGAACAGGAACTGGTGTAAAGGTATTTACATCAACTACTGAAATGATAGGGAGATTAATGTTATTAATATCATCAAAGGAAGCTGGAAATGTTAGTGTTGAACGCGATAATGAAATCATTGACATACTTGATCATCTAAGATCGAGTGAATTATTAACATCTGACGAATATGAAACTTTACACCGCGACTTAATCGCGGCGACTTAATTTTGTAAAATTATATAATATTAAAGGAATGCAAACAACATTATTACTAACTCTAGTGAGTCTGCGATAGATAGCGCAAATTTTTCAGTAAATTATATTCCACCTATCCAACTAGATCCTACAAAACAATATGAAATTGGATTAATTTCTTGTACTTGCTGGAATGCTATACCTAACGTGAAAAATGATGTTATCGATGAAATGTATTTTACTATGATTACAACATCTCCAATATCTACAACAAAAAAATAAAAATTCCGCAAGGAGCTTATAATATTACTGATCTAAACAAGGCAATCAAAGAGCTCATCACAAAAGCTGACGGTGTGACTGATAGTTTTGAATTGGCAGCAAATTATAACACATTGCGAACTAGGATAACTTTGAAAAATATAGTAATCAGTCTTGAACCAAGAGAAAGAAGTATTGCACAACTGTTAGGATTTACTGAAAAGACTTACACTGCACTTGATCAGCCTATTACATATGACAGTGAACTGCCAGCAAATATAACAGAAGTAAATACAATATTAGTAAATTGTTATATTGCTTCTGGTTCTTATACATCAAAAGGTAGCAAAGGTCAAACGATTTACAGTTTCTCACCAGAAGTCCCGCCAGGTTCTCTCATGCAAATAACTCCACGACATATTATATATTATCCTTTAAACGTTGAAGATCAAATATCAAGTATAATAATGCAGTTGACAGATCAATCAGGAAAACAGTTACATGTTAATAATGAAGTTGTAACTTATTATTTACATCTACGCGAGCAAAAGTAAAAATTATGCAACATCAAATATAATGAAACAAAGAAAAAAAGTTTATCGAAGAAAAATAGTAGGAGGATTTTTTGGAAATATATTCACTAAAGTTTTTGAAAATATTCCAGGTATAGCACGTAAAGTTGCACCAATTGCTATTGACGCTGGTAAAGCTTTTGCAACTGGGGCTGCATCTGCCGCTGGGATTGCGGTGGGACAAAAAATAGCTGATAAAATAAAAGGTGATCCACCGACTGCATCTGAAATAAAACAAGCTATCTCAGAAATCGCTCCAACAAAAGAAACTCAGAAAGCTATGATAACAACAACAAAAAAGTTATTATCACCAAAGGGCGAGCAGATCATACAAAAATTAATATCTAAAGTAACAGTGCCGCAATAAAATTTTATATAATCTAATAAAATAAAATGTCTGTTAAAAATTATCTCGAGTTAACAGAAACTTATGACATCGACAACGATGTGACAGAATTCGAGTTTGTTGAGTACCTTGATGAGAATTCTTACGAACCAAATAAAGCTGGTATTAGAACCTTTAACACCAGAGACGAAGATGTATTTCTACTGCCACATAAGGCTATGTTAGAAGTTCGTGGTCAGATTATGACGGTAGTCAATTAACCTGCTGCAATTGCAGTTGTAGCAGAAGTAGCTCTTATAAATAACGGCTGGTGTTTATTCAAAAGTGCTAGATATCAGCTGGCCAATCAAACTATAGAAGATATTTCAAGTCATCTACAAGTTGCAAATACAATTTGAATATTATTTCGTTTTCCGACGATTACTCAAGATGAACTGCAACTAACATGATGTGGTTTAAAGATACTGGACGGGGTATAGCTGAATCAACAGAATTTTTAAAGAGAGGCGCTATAGTACATGGAGCTGATGCTGATGCAAATGCTGTAATTGTGAGAAATTTTCTCATTGCTTTTGCAGACGTGCTAGGTATTGGTGCACCAGGTGCAGCTGCTAATGCAGACGCTACAAGAGTTTCTCTTACAGCAGCTGTTAATAATCTAAATATAACACCACCAGCTGCAGATGCAAACGGTACTGCGATGTTAAATTTACTTCTTAACACACTTTATGTGAGAAATCCACGCTATAACGATGGTTTTGCTAGGCGAAGAAAACTTGCAGCAGGATCACGTCAAATTACAATGATGCTTCCACTTAGCACAATTTTCGGCTTTTGTCGCGATAAAGTATTCCGTGGAGTAAAACATACTCTTATTTTAGATCGAGCAGACCAAAACGATTGCTTGCTTAGATCTGGAGGTGTTGATGTACAGTTTATCATAAAAAAACTTGCTTTGTGGATGCCACGTATAACACCGTCGATCACTAAAATGTCAGAACTAAATAGCATGCTTGATAAACATACAAACAGAATTTATTTTAAGCAGCATAAGATACATCAGACAGCGGTTCCAAATACTACTGACTACACATGGAGGGTCACAACAACATCAAGCGAACAACTGCCGAGAAATATCTTTGTCGTATTTCAACAGCAAGCCCGACGAGGTAACCAACAACAAAATAATGCAATATTTGATCACTCTGATGTCAGACGAATATATGCTAGATTAAATTCAAAGCAATATCCAGAACGAGCTATCGAGTGCAATTTTGCTGATGACGTTAATAAAAATATTTCTCGACCGTACATGTACCTGCTTGACGCAATACAAAAATATCAAGATGTTGAAGATGGAACTCAAATATCAGCAGAGGAATATCGTACGCTTTATCCTATATTTCATTTTGATGTTAGTAAACATAATGAGCGAATTGTAGACAGCACAGCGGATATTGAAATTGCCTGGACACTTGGGGCGGTTCCAGTAGCGCCGTTGTACGTATACGCATTAGTGATTAGTGATAGATTTATCACGGTAGATTCTATTGGAGGTAAAATGACAGTTCAAGTTTAATCTACAGTTGTTATATAAAATGACAAAATATATTGTAAAAGAAGTATATTTAACCGATGGCCAAGCTAAAAAATTAGTAGCTGCTATTGCAAAGCGAGAACAGGTATCATTAAAAATCAATCCTAATATTTCTGATGGTGTTTTAACAAAATTAATGCTAACAAAAAATCAAGTAAAAAAGTATGATCGTAAAAAAACTTTTGTTTTAAATTTGAGTGATGCACAAATGACAGCGCTGGCAAACGACATTGTCGTCAAAGGTGGTTTTCTTGGTCCATCATTATCAGTATTAACTAGTACAAAAATACCTAAAATTTTACCAGTCTTAGGCACATTAGGACTAGCAGCAGCGTCTGGAGCAATATCTGGCGCAACGAAGAAAGCAGTCGCAGGTAATGGTATCATTCGTGGAAGTGGAATAAAAAATTGTAAATTTTATGTAAATAATATATTATAATGCCACAAAAGAAAAAGAAATCGCCAACAGCAAAAAAAGAAAACAACAAAAACAAAATCGCCAACACCAAAATGCAAATGCATATGCAATCAACCAAAACAAGGAGGAATTATTCCAATCACTCCACTTTTGGCGGGACTAGCGGGAAGTCTGCTGCCAAATCTTTTAGGAATCGGACGTGGTCTAACATTACCGGGAACTCAACCACCCCGTTGAGTAATTTTGATATCATTGATAAGTTAAAAGCGGTTCCTGGATTTCACGGAGTTTATTCTAAAGATGAACTCGCAGCAATAAAATCACCATCAGCTGTAAGTTCGTGTGTTATTAATATACAAGATTTTAATGACGGATCCGGCACACATTGGGTAGCAGTTTATAATAATAATTATTTCAACTCGTTTGGACTTCCTCCAAGCGATGTAATAAAAAAGTATATGAATAAAAAATTTAAAACGATATATTATTCATCAAATCAACTCCAACCTGTTGGAACGTCTGCTTGTGGATATTATTTTATTATGTTTATCCAACAGATGAGCAGAAATCTCAATTTTTTTAAATTTGTTTTACAGTTTGACAAGCATCCTTCTCACGCTAATGATGAGATCGCAATAAATTTTATCTAAACTTAAAAATATAATAATGTCAACATACTGTCTCAAGTGTAGAACTAAAACAGAAACTATTAATGAAACAACAGAAAAAAAACAAAAAACAACAGGATAATATTAAAAAGTTTTTGTGCAGTCTGCGGAAAAAGAAAAAATATGTTTTTAAAGAAAGTGTCCCCAGCGACAGTATCCTCAGAGATGTCGCTAGGATCTGATTATCCTGATATTATTTTAGTCGACGACTAAAAATATAGAATGATATGCAACTGTGATTCTGACAGAGATTTGTGTCTTGAGCAAAATAAAATTGTCGCATACTGTCAATGTTGTAACAACAGAGAAATAATAGGGTCAGGTATAGATATACATAAAATTATTGGAATATTACCAAAACCAAAAGGCGGTTGGACATTGCCAGGTCATCGGTATACAGGACCTTACAATCCGCTAGATCAACAACTAGATGAAAACGACAATCCATTGCCAGGTCAAGAGCCTTATAATCAAGTGGATGCAATAGCGATGCGTCATGATATCTGTTATCGTGATCATGAAAACTCGAAAGCAGATTGTGATAAAGTAATGTTAGACGAATTACGTGATATGGAGCCAACAAATCTACGAGAACGTTTTGATAGAATATTTGTTCAGGGAATGATAGGAGCAAAATATAAACTCGGACTCGGTAAAAAAGTATACGATGATCTTGCAGTCGAGATGCACAGACTTAAAAAAAAAAGTTCCCACGACGTAAAGTTGTCGCTAATGGTGTAGATGATATCTGGGCAATAGGTTTGGTGGATGTATCCAATCTAGCTTAGTTTAACATTGGCGCTGATGGTGCTCCAAAAAGGTATTTGTTTAATGTTATAGATGTTTTTAGCAAATACGCTTTCAGTGTACCTGTTTCGGATAAGACAGGGACTTCAATGACTGATGCGCTAAAACAAATAATAACGAGTAGAGAAAGAAAACCAAACAAAATCTGGACTGATCACTGACCCGAGTTCTTTAACAAAAAGTTTGAACAGTTTCTAGAACAAAATAATATAAAAAGGTATGTTACAGGAAACGAAGGTAAAAGCGTTGTTGTTGAGAGATTTAATCGCACGCTAAACGAGAAATTACACAAACATATGACAGCTAAAAACACCAACAGGTATATCGATGACCTTTCTCAAATCGTAGGTGAATATAATAACACGAAACATCGAACCATCAAAATGACACCTAAAAAAGCTATTAAAAATCCAATATTAGCAAATGAAAACATGTACTGCAGACATAAATTTAAGGTTGGTGATAAAGTTAGAATTTCTTTGACAAAAAAGGTATTTGCAAAAGGATTTACTCCGAACTGGAGTGAAGAAGTATTTGTAGTTGATAAGGTACTTTTCACAATACCTGTAACATATGTTTTAAAAGATCTGGCAGGGGAACCGATCGTAGGTAGTTTTTATGAACAAGAACTACAGAAAATTGAGCAGGATGTTTTTGTTATCGAGAACGTGATTAGAAAAAAGGAGATCAAAGTTTAGTCAAATGGCGTGGGTATAGCGATAAATTTAACAGTTGGATCCCAACTAAGCAGATTATGATATAATGTTATTATAAATTTTCTCATTCTTTTGTTTGACAGATTTACATTTTACTGGTTTACATAACGATATTAGATACTGCTTACGATCGTCAGATATCGTCATTAGATTAAAAATCTTGACAAATATGAAATCGAATTTGATATTGTTCTGTCGGCCTGGAATTCTGATGTTTAAGAAAGGTTTGATTAACTGCCAAAACAGTTGTTGTTCGGCAACGGTAAAATTAAATTTCATTTTTTTTTGCAATGTGATACTTGACATTATATCGTTTAGTTGTTGGTCTGCTGTAATTTGATCTGTGAGTAACAGTGACTATTTCACCATCATCATCAGATTCGCTGTTATATAAAATATCTTCATTATAAGCAATAGATTTGTCTATGAAATCTTTGGAAAATGTGACCTCATCACTGACGACCTTATCGCAAAGTCGCCAGCATCTTGTTTGTAGAGTTCAGCGAGTCGTTTCATCAAGTCCATTATTATAATATATTTTTATCTAATTTATTATTATAAGATGACTGATGAGATAAAATATCACCAAAAAGTTAATATATTAAATTACAACGAACTAGCCGAAGCGGTAAGAAAATGTTTGTTGGGTTATAGTGTTGACGTTATTGTAATGAAAGGTGATTCTCATAAAATATTGCTAACAGAAGCAGAAAAAAATAAAATTAATGAAAGTGCAGTAACGACGCTAAAATTTAATCACGATGATATCATAGCATTTGCTCATCATTGCTTGACTCAAACTGAATTACAAAATATTATTGATCATCATATCTAAAACGAATCCTAGCATCGTATTCGCTTGAAAAATCTGATTTCATTACTCCATCAGCTACAAATTTTACGACTGCGGGATTTATCTTATAATATTTCGCCGCAGCTGAAATCGATTTGAATTCGATCTCCTCATCCGTTTCAAGGTTTTTTTTTGAAAGAAATAGGTTTTGCTGGACATGTAAAATTAATACCACCACCTCGTCCTTTTCTCACATTTTCCTGTAGCGTCACTAGCTCCAGATGTCTCAATCGATTATCAGTTTTTACGTTATTAATATGATTAGTAACCAGATCATTGGGTATAGATCCGTTGAACACCTCGTAAACAAACCTATGACCAGTATAACAAACTTGATCTGTCGATGTTTCTCTAACAGTTACCCTGATATATCCCATATTGTTCATAGTAACAAGAAGTTTTTTAGTTTTTCTGTTTCTAATAATACCGCAATCGTTAGCCTCGTATAAATCAAAGACCGGATGCGGATGAAACTCATCTTGTAAGGATAAGTTTTCAATGTTGTCATCAGTGTCTTTATCGTTCACTTGATATACACGCTGTCCCTCTGGAATATCATCGCAAAACAACGTGTAAATAAAATCTTTTCTAAACATTGCAATCCTCTCGTCATTATCTCCCATTACACTAATCGTATAACCCGCTGACGTTAATTTGCCAACAGATATTCTAGTTTTGATGTTAATAACTGAACCTAATGTATTTCCAGCGTATAAGTTGTATTTTAGGTGAACATGATAAATCTCTTGCTCACGTGCGCTTGTCAGATTTACTGTCATTATATTATAGGCGATTTTTTTTTTATCTCTAATTGATTTTTAGCGCATGCGCAGTGTGAGATAAAGTTATACTTTAGGTGAATTTGATATGCTTCTTGCCCACATGTGTTTGTTAGATTTGCTGTCATTATATTATAGGAGATTTTTTATCTTCAATTAATTTTTAGCGCATGCGCAGTGTGAGAAAATTATCAATTAAATATTACATTATAGTATAATAATGTTAAAATTGCGTAATATAGCTAAGAGAAGCCTTATGGGAGAACCTAATAAAATAGCGACTGCTTTTGCAGGTTTTGATAATAGTTATCAGTTTGATAATCAAATTGTTTTAGTAAATTTTAATGCAGCAAATCTTTACCACCTACTACAGACAACTGTAAAACGTGAGCTCGAAAAACACAAAGGTATCAGATTATTTGTGCAATATCATGTTATATTTTCAAAGTTAGTTAAAACGGAAGAATTAGCTAACAAGGAAATTGCAGAACCTTATATGAACGCAAAATCAAGACGTGTTTTGCTTGGGACTGATCTGTTATCACTATCTGATGAAATACACCAAGAAATCTGGAAAAAATTAGAGGAATTCGCTGAATTAGGTTCGGGTTGGAAGTTTGAAATGATCAAAGAAATATTGTTTCACACGATGAAATATAACGCATTACGAGGTAGTTCATACATCGACCTGCCACCAAAAATAAATTGTAAAAAATGTTGTATAAACATCAAAAAAGTAGATAACAAGTGTTTCCAATGGGCTGTTCTTTCCGCACTATTTCCAGCAGAAAAACACGCTGATCGCGTTGAAAAATATGAGTCACGTGTCTAGATTAAATTTTAAAGATATTAACTTTCCTGTGGCAGAAAATCAAATACCAAAATTTGAAAAGCAAAATAATTTTTCAATTAACGTTTTCGGACAAGATGAAAAAGAGGATGTATACCCGAGATATATTTCAGAAAAAGCTTCACAATCGACTATAAATTTACTGTTTTACAAAAATCATTACGTTTGGATTAAAAACTTTAACGGACTAGTTGGTAAACATTACAATAAAAATAGGAACAAAAAGTTCTTTTGTTACCGCTGCTTGCATGGTTGTGCTAACAATGAAACACTACAAAAGCATTTGCAGTACTGTAATGGTGTGCAAAAAATAACAATGCCATCTAAAAAAGATAGTGTGTTACAGTTTGTCCATCATAATCACAAACTAAAAATTCCTTTCGTTATATACGCTGATTTTGAGTGTTTACTTCAACCAGTACTTGGCGTAGAAAATAATCCTAATCAATCGAGTACAAGAAAAGTTCAAAATCATATTCCGTGTGGAGTAGCGTATAAGGTAGTTTGTTGTACTATTCTAGAATATCTAAACCAATTAAATTATATCGTGGTAAAAATCCAGCTGTTTGGCTTCTCAAGCAGTTGATTAACGAAGTAAATAATATATTTGCTCGTTTGAAAAAAGTAACGCCAATGTTAAAATTAACACCTCAACAAGAATCCGATCATGAGCAAGCAGAAATTTGTCATATTTGTGAAAAAGCTTTTGATACTGACAACAGAAACGTACATGACCATTGTCATTTGACTGGACAGTATCGTGGAGCGGCTCATAATCAGTGTAATTTAAAATTTCATGCTCCAGATTTTATTCCGGTTATTCTTCACAATTTTCGAGGATATGATAGCCATATTATAGTAGAAGCTTTTGGTGATCCTGATATAAAATCTCGTCTAAAACTCTATAACGTCATCAAATGCATCCCTAATAATTTTGAAAAGTACATGTCAGTTACGCTAGGTAAATTGCGTTTTATTGACAGCCTGCAGTTTATGGCAGCCTCGTTAGATGAGCTAGTAAAAGGTTGTAGTAAATTTGATAACCTAAGAGACTGATTTAGAGATAAATTTAATCTACTAGCTAAAAAAGGAGTCTTTCCATACGAATACCTCGACGACTGGAGTAAATTTGATGAAACATCTTTACCTGGCAAAGATAAATTTTACTCACAACTTAAATATGAAAATATAACTGATGATGAGTACAGGTATGCACAAGATATCTGGAAAGAGTTTGATTGTGAGACTTTTGGTGATTATCATGATTTGTATTTGAAAACTGACGTGTTATTATTAGAAGATATTTTTGAAAGTTTTCGAGAAGTGAGTTATAATAATTATGGACTAGATCCTTGCTGGTATTATTCTGCCCCTGGGTTGTCATGGGATGCTCTGCTAAAGTTTAGCAAGGTAAGATTAGAATTACTGACTGATGTTGATATGTTCAATTTTATTGAAAAAGGTATCCGAGGCGGTATTAGCGTGATAACAAAAAAGTATCCTGAAGCAAACAACAAATATTTGAAACAGTATAACCCTGACCTTCCTTCGAAGTATATAGTTTATCTAGATTGTAATAACTTGTACGGGTATTCGATGGCAGAACTAATGCCTCTTCGTGGATTTCATTGGATCACGGCTGATCGATTTCTATCGGAGACAGAAAAAAGATACCCGAATATGTTTATTATTTCGTTGAAGTTGATCTTGATTTTCCAAATTCGCTACACAAATTACATAACGATTACCCTTTCTATGCGGAATCGATGGTCATAGATTATAGTTTGTTATCAAAAGAACAACAAGCGTTAGCATCACCAAGGCAACATTCCATGGTCAAGAAACTAGTACCAAATTTACTTGATAAGAAAAATTACATTTTGCATTACAAAGTTTTAAAACAAGCAGTCGATGCTGGTCTTGTGTTGAGAAAAGTTCATCGTGTACTAAAATTTAATCAGTCGCCGTGGATGAGAGGTTATATTAACTCAAACACCTCAAGAAGGGCTGCAGCGAAAACAGAGTTTGTAAAAAAACTTCTTTAAACTGATGAACAATTCCGTTTTTGGTAAGACGATGTAGAATATTAGGAAACGTGTAAATATTGAAATAGTTAATGATGTCAATCGCAGAAACAAACTTGTGTCAGTCGATGATTTTGTGAGCATGAAAATATTTAATGAAAATCTTGTTGCGATACAAAGAAGAAAAGTAAATCTAAAACTAAACAAGCCGATCTATGTTGGAGCTGCCGTGTTAGATTTATCAATGTGGCTGATGTATGATTTTCATTACACTTTTGTTAAAAATCAGTGGCCGGCTAGTAGATTATTGTTTACTGATACTGATTCGCTCGTATATGAAATCGAATGTGAGGACATCTATCAGGACATGTACAATAATCAACATCTGTTTGATCTTTCTGATTATCCACGTGACAGTAAATTTCATGACGACACAAATAAAAAGGTTATTGGTAAGTTTAAAGATGAAATGAACTCGAGCGCTATCAAATACTTTATCGGATTACGCAGCAAAATGTATGCCATATTGTTGGACAATAATAAAATAACGAAAAATGCCAATGGTCTGCCTCGTAATTTTGTTAAAAAGTTTATGAAATTTGATGACTACAGGTATGCGCTTGATGGCGGTGTTAGTTTTATGAGAGCTATGGCAATTCGAGCTAATCATCATAAACTCGAAACAGATGTCATTATCAAACATCTGAGGCTTTTGTCCCACCACCCCGTCCCACACCTCCTCCCCCACCCCCGCCAAAACACTCATTTTCCTATACTACTACTATGTAGACAGATATTTTGTAACCAGACAAAACAACAGGTGTTGGAATGCGATAAGCTCTGTCAACAGAAGTGACGAATTTGTTAGAACAGCACATGCGTGGAATACGATTATTCTAAAGACAGCAAATGGGTTTTACCACAAATTTTTTATCAGATAACAGGATGAAAATTAAACTGTGCATTAGAACGTTTCAGTTAACAAGGCGGAAATTAAACTAGCATTATAATGAAAATAATATTATTTTATATCTCATTACCAATGATTAATGTTTCAACTGTTGATATTAAAAATACTTCACTATCACGACTATAGATACTAAATTTTACTTTACCGCTCACACAGCGATGGGACTCAAACAAATCTTTCATTTCTGGTTTGTTCAGAGGATATTTTTTGTTGATAAAATATACCTTTGACCGATCGAGATCAATTGTGAGTTTAGTATAGTTTTATTGGCTAATGGGGCTGTGAAAGTTTTTAAATTCCGCTAGCAACTTTTGATACAATTGTTCGAGATAATTGAAATACATGCTGTTATCAGATCTGATGAGCGAAAGTTTTAACTTGTCACGTGTTCCATTAAAACATATACCTGATGTTTCATTATTAAATTCAACTGTCAATTGTTTATCGTCCATCATTTGATATTTGATGTTACTATTGTAGCTATTTGTCATTGTCAAATTTTCAAACATTATTTTATAAGTTTAGATAAAATTTTAGTCACAATGAAAATACCCAAGGGCAAATGTATCTACTCCATTTTCACAATAACGTTTGTCATCAAAATTACACAATCCACGTTTGATAATGACATCTGTTTCGAGTTTATGATGATTAGCTCGAATTGCCATAGCTCTCATAAAACTAACACCGCCATCAAGCGCATACCTGTAGTCATCAAATTTCATAAACTTTTTAACAAAATTACGAGGCAGACCATTGGCATTTTTCGTTATTTTATTATTGTCCAACAATATGGCATACATTTTGCTGCGTAATCCGATAAAGTATTTGATAGCGCTCGAGTTCATTTCATCTTTAAACTTACCAATAACCTTTTTATTTGTGTCGTCATGAAATTTACTGTCACGTGGATAATCAGAAAGATCAAACAGATGTTGATTATTGTACATGTCCTGATAGATGTCCTCACATTCGATTTCATATACGAGCGAATCAGTATCAGTAAACAATAATCTACTAGCCGGCCACTGATTTTTAACAAAAGTGTAATGAAAATCATACATCAGCCACATTGATAAATCTAACACGGCAGCTCCAACATAGATCGGCTTGTTTAGTTTTAGATTTACTTTTCTTCTTTGTATCGCAACAAGATTTTCATTAAATATTTTCATGCTCACAAAATCATCGACTGACACAAGTTTGTTTCTGCGATTGACATCATTAACTATTTCAATATTTACACGTTTCCTAATATTCTACATCGTCTTACCAAAAACGGAATTGTTCATCAGTTTAAAGAAGTTTTTTACAAACTCTGTTTTCGCTGCAGCCCTTCTTGAAGTGTTTGAGTTAATATAACCTCTCATCCACGGCGACTGATTAAATTTTAGTACACGATGAACTTTTCTCAACACAAGACCAGCATCGACTGCTTGTTTTAAAACTTTGTAATGCAAAACGTAATTTTTCTTATCAAGTAAATTTGGTACTAGTTTCTTGACCATGGAATGTTGCCTTGGTGATGCTAACGCTTGTTGTTCTTTTGATAACAAACTATAATCTATGACCATCGATTCCGCATAGAAAGGGTAATCGTTATGTAATTTGTGTAGCGAATTTGGAAAATCAAGATCAACTTCAACGAAATAATAAACATATTCGGGTATCTTTTTTCTGTCTCCGATAGAAATCGATCAGCCGTGATCCAATGAAATCCACGAAGAGGCATTAGTTCTGCCATCGAATACCCGTACAAGTTATTACAATCTAGATAAACTATATACTTCGAAGGAAGGTCAGGGTTATACTGTTTCAAATATTTGTTGTTTGCTTCAGGATACTTTTTTGTTATCACGCTAATACCGCCTCGGATACCTTTTTCAATAAAATTGAACATATCAACATCAGTCAGTAATTCTAATCTTACCTTGCTAAACTTTAGCAGAGCATCCCATGACAACCCAGGGGCAGAATAATACCAGCAAGGATCTAGTCCATAATTATTATAACTCACTTCTCGAAAACTTTCAAAAATATCTTCTAATAATAACACGTCAGTTTTCAAATACAAATCATGATAATCACCAAAAGTCTCACAATCAAACTCTTTCCAGATATCTTGTGCATACCTGTACTCATCATCAGTTATATTTTCATATTTAAGTTGTGAGTAAAATTTATCTTTGCCAGGTAAAGATGTTTCATCAAATTTACTCCAGTCGTCGAGGTATTCGTATGGAAAGACTCCTTTTTTAGCTAGTAGATTAAATTTATCTCTAAATCAGTCTCTTAGGTTATCAAATTTACTACAACCTTTTACTAGCTCATCTAACGAGGCTGCCATAAACTGCAGGCTGTCAATAAAACGCAATTTACCTAGCGTAACTGACATGTACTTTTCAAAATTATTAGGGATGCATTTGATGACGTTATAGAGTTTTAGACGAGATTTTATATCAGGATCACCAAAAGCTTCTACTATAATATGGCTATCATATCCTCGAAAATTGTGAAGAATAACCGGAATAAAATCTGGAGCATGAAATTTTAAATTACACTGATTATGAGCCGCTCCACGATACTGTCCAGTCAAATGACAATGGTCATGTACGTTTCTGTTGTCAGTATCAAAAGCTTTTTCACAAATATGACAAATTTCTGCTTGCTCATGATCGGATTCTTGTTGAGGTGTTAATTTTAACATTGGCGTTACTTTTTTCAAACGAGCAAATATATTATTTACTTCGTTAATCAACTGCTTGAGAAGCCAAACAGCTGGATTTTTACCACGATATAATTTAATTGGTTTAGATAATCTAGAATAGTACAACAAACTACCTTATACGCTACTCCACACGGAATATGATTTTGAACTTTTCTTGTACTCGATTGATTAGGATTATTTTCTACGCCAAGTACTGGTTGAAGTAAACACTCAAAATCAGCGTATATAACGAAAGGAATTTTTAGTTTGTGATTATGATGGACAAACTGTAACACACTATCTTTTTTAGATGGCATTGTTATTCTTTGCACACCATTACAGTACTGCAAATGCTTTTGTAGTGTTTCATTGTTAGCACAACCATGCAAGCAGCGGTAACAAAAGAACTTTTTGTTCCTATTTTTATTGTAATGTTTACCAACTAGTCCGTTAAAGTTTTTAATCCAAACGTAATGATTTTTGTAAAACAGTAAATTTATAGTCGATTGTGAAGCTTTTTCTGAAATATATCTCGGGTATACATCCTCTTTTTCATCTTGTCCGAAAACGTTAATTGAAACATTATTTTGCTTTTCAAATTTTGGTATTTGATTTTCTGCCACAGGAAAGTTAATATCTTTAAAATTTAATCTAGACACGTGACTCATATATTTTTCAACGCGATCAGCGTGTTTTTCTGCTGGAAATAGTGCGGAAAGAACAGCCCATTGGAAACACTTGTTATCTACTTTTTTGATGTTTATACAACATTTTTTACAATTTATTTTTGGTGGCAGGTCGATGTATGAACTACCTCGTAATGCGTTATATTTCATCGTGTGAAACAATATTTCTTTGATCATTTCAAACTTCCAACCCGAACCTAATTCAGCGAATTCCTCTAATTTTTTCCAGATTTCTTGGTGTATTTCATCAGATAGTGATAACAGATCAGTCCCAAGCAAAACACGTCTTGATTTTGCGTTCATATAAGGTTCTGCAATTTCCTTGTTAGCTAATTCTTCCGTTTTAACTAACTTTGAAAATATAACATGATATTGCACAAATAATCTGATACCTTTGTGTTTTTCGAGCTCACGTTTTACAGTTGTCTGTAGTAGGTGGTAAAGATTTGCTGCATTAAAATTTACTAAAACAATTTGATTATCAAACTGATAACTATTATCAAAACCTGCAAAAGCAGTCGCTATTTTATTAGGTTCTCCCATAAGGCTTCTCTTAGCTATATTACGCAATTTTAACATTATTATACTATAATGTAATATTTAATTGATAATTTTCTCACACTGCGCATGCGCTAAAAATTAATTGAAGATAAAAAATCTCCTATAATATAATGACAGCAAATCTAACAAACACATGTGGGCAAGAAGCATATCAAATTCACCTAAAGTATAACTTTATCTCACACTGCGCATGCGCTAAAATCAATTAGAGATAAAAAAATCGCCTATAATATAATGACAGTAAATCTGACAAGCGCACGTGAGCAAGAGATTTATCATGTTTACCTAAAATACAACTTATACGCTGGAAATACATTAGGTTCAGTTATTAACATCTAAACTAGAATATCTGTTGGCAAATTAACGTCAGCGGGTTATACGATTAGTGTAAAGGGAGATAATGCCGAGAAGATTGCAGTGTTTAGAAAAGATTTTATTTACACGTTGTTTTGCGATGATATTCCAGATGGACAGCCTGTATATCACGTGAACGATAAAGTCACTGATGACAACATTGAAAACTTATCCTTAGAAGATGAGTTTCAGCCACATCCTGTCTTTGATTTATACGAGGCTAACGATCGCGGTATTATTAGAAACAGAAAAACCAAAAAAGTTCTTAGTACTATTAGCAATATGAGATATATCAGGGTAACTGTTAGAGGAACATCGACAAATCAAGTTCGTTATCTTGGTCATAGGTTTGTTTACGAGGTGTTCAACGGATCTATACCCAATGATCTGGTTATTAATCATATTAATAACGTAAAAACTGATAATAGATTGAGAAATCTGGAGCTAGTGACCCAGCAGGAAAATGTAAGAAAAGGACGAGGTGGTGGTATTAATTTTAGATGTCCAGCAAAACCTGTTATTTCAAAAAACCTTGAAACGGATGAGAAGATCGAATTCAATTCGATTACAGCTGCGGCAAAGCATTATAAGATAAATTCCAGAGCAGTAAAATTTGTAGCTGATGGAGTAATGAAATCAGATTTTTCAAGCGAATACGATGCTAGGATTGGTTTTAGATATGATATTTGATAGCTCGGTTTTAGTCAAGCAATGATGAGCAAATGCTATGATATCATCGTGATTAAATTTTAGCGTCGTTACTGCACTTTCATTAATTTTATTTTTTCTGCTTCTGTTAGCAATATTTTATGAGAATCACCTTGCATTACAATAACGTCAAAACTATAACCCAGCAAACATTGTCTTACCGCTTCGGCTAGTTCGTTGTAATTTAATATATTAACTTTTTGGTGATATTTTATCTCATCAGTCATCTTATAACAATAATTTAGATAAAAATATATTATAATAATGGACTTGATGAAACGACTCGCTGAACTCTACAAACAAGATACTAGCGACAAAGTCGCCAGCGATAAGGCCGTCAGTGATGAGGTCACATTTTCCAAAGATTTCATAGACAAATCTATTGCTTATAATGAAGATGATATTTTATATAACAGCGAATCTGATGATGATGGTGAAATAGTCACTGTTGCTGACAGATCAAATTACAGCAGACCAACAACTAAACGATATAATGTCAAGTATCACATTGCAAAAAAATAATGAAATTTAATTTTACCGTTGCCGAACAACAACTGTTTTTGCAGCTAATCAAACCTTTCTTAAACATCAGAATTCCAGGCCGACAGAAAAATATCAAATTCGATTTCATATTTGTCAAGATTTTTAATCTAATGACGATCTCTGACGATCGTAAGCAGTATCTAATATCTTTATGTAAACCAGTAAAATGTAAATCTGTCAAACAAAAGTATGAGAAAATTTATAATAACATTATATCATAATCTGCTTAGTTGGGATCCAACTGTTAAATTTATCGCTATACCCACGCCATTTGACTAAACTTTGATTTCCTTTTTTCTTAATTACTTTCTCGATAACAAAAACATCCTGCTCAATTTTCTGAAGTTCTTGTTCATAAAAACTACCTACGATCGGTTCCCCTGCCAGATCTTTTAAAACGTACGTAAAAGGTATTGTGAAAAGTACCTTATCAACTACAAATACTTCTTCGCTCCAGTTTGGAGTCAATCCTTTTGCAAATACCTTTTTTGTCAAAGAAATTCTAACTTTATCACCAACCTTAAATTTATGTCTGCAGTACATGTTTTCATTTGCTAATATTGGATTTTTAATAGCTTTTTTAGGTGTCATTTTGATGGTTCGATGTTTCGTGTTATTATATTCACCTACGATTTGAGAAAGGTCATCGATATACCTGTTGGTGTTTTTAGCTGTCATATGTTTGTGTAATTTCTCGTTTAGCGTGCGATTAAATCTCTCAACAACAACGCTTTTACCTTCGTTTCCTGTAACATACCTTTTTATATTATTTTGTTCTAGAAACTGTTCAAACTTTTTGTTAAAGAACTCGGGTCAGTGATCAGTCCAGATTTTGTTTGGTTTTCTTTCTCTACTCGTTATTATTTGTTTTAGCGCATCAGTCATTGAAGTCCCTGTCTTATCCGAAACAGGTACACTGAAAGCGTATTTGCTAAAAACATCAATAACATTAAACAAATACCTTTTTGGAGCACCATCAGCGTCAACGTTAAACTGAGCTAGATTGGATACATTCACCAAATCTATTGTCCAGATATCATCTACACCATTAGCGACAACTTTACGTCGTGGGAACTTTTTTTAGGTCTGTGCATCTCGACTGCAAGATCATCGTATACTTTTTTACCGAGTCCGAGTTTATATTTTGCTCCTATCATTCCCTGAACAAATCTTCTATCAAAACGTTCTCGTAGATTTGTTGGCTCCATATCACGTAATTCGTCTAACATTACTTTATCACAATCTGCTTTCGAGTTTTCATGATCACGATAACAGATATCATGACGCATCGCTATTGCATCCACTTGATTATAAGGCTCTTGACCTGGCAAAGGATTGTCGTTTTCATCTAGTTGTTGATCTAGCGGATTGTAAGGTCCTGTATACCGATGACCTGGCAATGTCCAACCGCCTTTTGGTTTTGGTAATTTTCCAATAATTTTATGTATATCTATACCTGACCCTATTATTTCTCTGTTGTTACAACATTGACAGTATGCGACAATTTTATTTTGCTCAAGACACAAATCTCTGTCAGAATCACAGTTGCATATCATTCTATATTTTTAGTCGTCGACTAAAATAATATCAGGATAACCAGATCCTAGCGACATCTCTGAGGATACTGTCGCTGGGGACACTTTCTTTAAAAACATATTTTTTCTTTTTCCACAGACTGCACAAAAACTTTTTAATATTATCCTGTTGTTTTTTGTTTTTTCTGTTGTTTCATTAATATTTTCTGTTTTAGTTCTACACTTGAGACAGTATGTTGACATTATTATATTTTTAAGTTTAGATAAAATTTATTGCGATCTCATCATTAGCGTGAGAAGGATGCTTGTCAAACTGTAAAATAAATTAAAAAAATTAAGATTTCTGCTCAACTGTTGGATAAACATAATACAATAATATCCGCAAGCAGACTTCCCGGGGGCCCTGAGTGGCCGAGTGGTCTAAAGCGCTGTCCGTTACGGATCACTGCCATCTCCCCTCTCTCTGCGTGTATTCGAGTCTAGGATTCGGCTAATGTAGATATGTGAGAAAGCCTGCCAGTAGCTTCTCTTGGGTCGGTGGTTCTTTCCGGTGATTTCCCGGTTTCTTCCTCCACCATTAATACTGGCCGCCATGAATAGCCTATCGTGTGCTGAAAAATGGCGTTAAGCCCAACAACAAACAAACAAACAAACAAGCAGACGTTCCAACATGTTGGAGTTGATTTAACGAATAATATATCTTTTTAAATTTTTTGTTCATATACTTTTTTATTACATCGCTTGGAGGAAGTCCAAACGAGTCAAAATGATCATTATTATAAACTGCTATCCAATGCGTGCCGGATCCGTCATTAAAATCTTGTATATTAATAACACACGAACTTACAGCTGATGGTGATTTTATTGCTGCGAGTTCATCTTTAGAATAAACTCCGTGAAATCCAGAAACCGCTTTTAACTTATCAATAATATCAAAATTACTCAACGGGGTGGTCGAGTTCCCGGTAATGTTAGACCACGTCCGATTCCTAAAAGATTTGGCAGCAGACTTCCCGCTAGTCCCGCCAAAAGTGGAGCGAACGGAATAATTCCTCCTTGTTTTGGTTGATTGCATATGCATTTGCATTTTGGTGTTGACGATTTTGTTTTTGTTGTTTTCTTTTTTATTTTGTTGGCCATTTTGTTGTTTGCGATTTCTTTTTCTTTTGTGGCATTCTAATATATCATTTACATAAAAATTTAAAATTTTTTTATTCCACTTCCACGAATGATACCATTACCTTCGACTACTTTCTTCGTTGCGCCAGATATTGCTCCAGACGCTGCTCCTAGTCCTAATGTGCCTAAGACTGGTAAAATTTTAGGTATTATTGTACTAGTTAATACTGATAATGCTGGACCAAGAAAACCACCTTTAACGACAATGTCGTTTGCCATCGCTGTCATTTGTGCAGCACTCAAATTTAAAACAAAAGTTTTTTACGATCATACTTTTTTTACTTGATTTTTTGTTAGCATTAATTTTGTTAAAACACCATCAGAAATATTAGGATTGATTTTTAATGATACCTGTTCTCGCTTTGCAATAGCAGCTACTAATTTTTAATTTGGCCATCGGTTAAATATACTTCTTTTACAAAATATTTTGCCATTTTATATAACAAATGTAGAATAAACTTGAAATGTCATTTTACCTCCAATAGAATCTACCGTGATAAATCTATCACTAATCACTAATGCGTATACGTACAACGGCGCTACTGGAACCGCCCCAAGTGTCCAGGCAATTTCAATATCCGCTGTGCTGTCTACAATTCGCTCGTTATGTTTACTAACATCAAAATGAAATATAGGATAAAGGGTACGAAATTCCTCTGCTGATTTTTGAGTTCCATCTTCAACATCTTGATATTTTTGTATTGCGTCAAGCAGGTACATGTACGGTCGAGAAATATTTTTATTAACGTCATCAGCAAAATTGCACTCGATAGCTCGTTCTGGATATTGCTTTGAATTTAATCTAGCGTATATTGGTCTGACATCAGAGTGATCAAATATTGCATTATTTTGTTGTTGGTTACCTCGTCGGGCTTGCTGTTGAAATACGACAAAGATATTTCTCGGCAGTTGTTCGCTTGATGTTGTTGTGACCCTCCATGTGTAATGAGTAGTATTTGGAACCGCTGTCTGATATATCTTATGCTGCTTAAAATAAATTCTGTTTGTATGCTTATCAAGCATACTATTTAGTTCTGACATTTTAGTGATCTACGGTGTTATTCGTGGCATCCACAAAGCAAGTTTGTTTATAATAATCTGTACATCAACCCCTCCAGATCTAAACAAGCAATCGTTTTGGTCTGCTCGATCTAAAATAAGAGTATGTTTTACTCCGCGAAATACGGTATCATGATCGCGACAAAAGCTGAAAATCATACTTAGTGGAAGCATCATTGTAATTTGACGTGATCCTGCTGCAAGTTTTCTTCGCCTAGCAAAACCATCGTTATAGCGTGGATTTCTCACGTCAAGTGTGTTAAGAAGTAAATTTAACATCGCAGTACCGTTTGCATCTGCAGCTGGTGGTGTTATATTTAGATTATTAAAAGCTGCTGTAAGAGAAACTCTTGTAGCGTCTGCATTAGCAGCTGCACCTGGTGCAGCAATACCTAGCGCGTCTGCATTAGCAATGAGAAAATTTCTCACAATTACAGCATTTGCATCAGCATCAGCTCCATGACTATAGCGCCTCTCTTTAAAAATTCTGTTGATTCAGCTATACCCCGTCCAGTATCTTTAAACCACATCATATTAGTTGCAGTTGATCTTGAGTAATCGTCGGAAAACGAAATAATATTTAAAATTGTACTTGCAACTTGTAGATGCCTTGAAATATCTTCTATAGTTTGATTGGCCAGTTGATATCTATCACTTTTGAATAAACACCAGCCGTTATTTATAAGAGCTACTTCTGCTCCAACTGCAGTTGCAGCAGGTGGATTGGCTACTGTCATAATCTGACCACGAACTTCTAACATAGCCTTATGTGGCAGTAGAAATACATCTTCGTCTCTGGTGTTAAAGGTTCTAATACCAGCTTTATTTATTTGGTTCGTTAGAATTCTCATCAAGATACTTAACAAACTCGAATTCTGTCACATCGTTGTCGATGTCATAAGTTTCTGATAACTCGAAATAATTTTTAACAGACATTTTATTTTATTAGATTATATAAAATTTTATTGCGGCACTGTTACTTTAGATATTAATTTTTGTATGATCTGCTCGCCTTTTGGTGATAATTTTTTTGTTGTTGTTATCATAGCTTTTCGAGTTTCTTTTGTTGGAGCGATTTCTGAGATAGCTTGTTTTATTTCAGATGCAGTCGGTGGATCACCTTTTATTTTATCAGCTAATTTTTGTACCACCGCAGTCCCAGTGGCAGATGCAGCCCCAGTTGCAAAAGCTTTACCAGCGTCAATAGCAATTGGTGCAACTTTACGTGCTATACCAGGAATATTTTCAATAACTTTAGTAAAAATATTTCCAAAAAATCCTCCTACTATTTTCCTTCGATAAACATTTTTTTCTTTGTTTCATTATATTTGATGTTGCATAATTTTTACTTTTGCTCGCGTAGATGTAAATAATAAGTTACAACTTCATTATTCAATTCCAACTGTTTTCCTGACTGATCTGTCAACTGCATTATTATACTTGATATTTGATTTTCAACATTTAAAGGATAATAGATAATATCACGTGGAGTTATTTGCATGAGAGAACCTGGCGGAACTTCAGGTGAGAAACGGTAAATCGTTTGACCTTTGCTGCCTTTTCAAGTATAAGAGCCAGAAGCAATAGAGCAATTTACTAATATTGTATTTACTTCTGTTATATTTACTGGCAGTTCACTGTCATATGTAATAGGCTGATCAAGTGCAGTGTAAGTTTTTTCAGTAAATCCTAACAGTTGTGCAATACTTCTTTCTCTTGGTTCAAGACTGATTACTATATTTTTCAAAGTTATCCTAGTTTGCAATGTGTTATAATTTGCTGCCAATTCAAATTTATCAGCCACACCGTCAGCTTTTGTGATGAGCTCTTTGATTGTCTTGTTTAGATCAGTAATATTATAAGCTCCTTGCGGAATTTTTATTTTTTTTGTTGTAGATATTGGAGATGTTGTAATCATAGTAAAATACATTTCATCGTTAACATCATTTTTCACGTTAGGTATAGCATTCCAGCAAGTACAAGAAATTAATCCAATTTCATATTGTTTTGTAGGATCTAGTTGGATAGGTGGAATATAATTTACTGAATGATTTGCGCTATCTATCGCAGACTCACTAGAGTTTAGTAATAATGTTGTTTGCATTCCTTTAATATTATATCATTTTACAAAATTAAGTCGCCGCGATTAAGTCGCGGTGTAAAGTTTCATATTTGTCAGATGTTAATAATTCACTCGATCTTAGATGATCAAGTATGTCAATGATTTCATTATCAAGTTCAACACTAACACTCCCAGCTTCCTTTGATGATATTAATAACATTAATCTCCCTATCATTTCAGTAGTTGATGTAAATATTTTTACACCAGTTTCTGTTCTTACTTCTCTACCTTTCTCTACACGAGTTTTATCAAAAGTAAAAAATTTCCTTTTAAAACTCCACCCTTTACCAAAAGGTTTTAATCTACTATTTTCTGCTGTTTTTTTAAACGTGAGAGCAATAACACCGTTTCTCATTCTTTCATAAAGTGGAACCATACTATCAATCTCTGTAACCGTGTTTAATTCATCTTTAGCAGCAGCTCCGTCTTTAAATATTACATCTAATCTATCGAGTAATGTTTGATATTCTACATCAGTCCACTTGCTTATATCATCAATACCCCTTATATTTTCATTCTTTAAAAAAATCATCATATTCAATACCTTTTATCTCATCATTTGCTCTTTTTGTAAAATAAAATCTTTGATCTCCAACTTCCATAAACTTTACAGTAAGCTCACCAACTCTTTGTTGCTCCACTTTGATATCTTTTATATCTCCTGATAAATTTTTTATAATATTTGTTATTGCTTGCGTTGTTAACTCTGGTAATCTTCGCTCAAGTTTCAGCGGATTGTTTATCAATCGATCTGTTTCAGCTTGTCTAGCCGCAGGATCAGCTACATTTGCTGTAAATGCCTCAATTAGTTTTCTTTTTTCTTCATCAGATCTAGTAACAAGTTTTGCAGCAGCTGCTTCCTGTTGTTCTTTAACAATTCCAACCAAGCCTTTTTCCTGCAGTTGTTTAAGTTCTTCTTCTGACAGTGGTTTAGTTTCAGGTTGTTTACCTAATAGTGCTTCAGTAACCGGCTTGAAAATTGTAGCTGTTGCTTCTGTAGCGGTTACTTGCCCACGTCGTGCTTGTTGTACTTTTTGCTTAAGCGATGTCTGAGATTGAGCAAGTTTTTTTATATCTTCTATGTGTTGTCTGTATCTTGCTCGTTTGTCCATTATTATAATTATAAATTTTATAAAATTGAAACCCTTACTGTAAGTAAGTGTCAATACAACAGCGAAACATTTTAGTTGGATCATTTGTAAGTTTATCAAATAAGAAAAAGTTGTATTTATCTTTTGTAGCATTATGGTAAAGTTCAATAAACTTATCTTTTGTCACGTCACCGCATTGTTCGCTTGCAATATTTCTAACGTCAACATTGTCCAGTCCTGGAAATAATATAAAACAAGCAGTATTTCGCCGAATAAATCTGTCAACATTATAAAATCCTTGAGCGAGATAAACAGAATTACATTGTTACGTGATAGTGAGAAATACGATCTTATTTGTTCATCTCCATGTTATTTAGCGGAATATCGTCAAAAACTACTATATTATGTTCATCTGCATCAAGTTGATTAACTGGAATAAGAACTTCTGGCTGCCTAATTATAAAAAAATCTTCACCAGCCTTAAGTTCATCACGAAGTTTGTCATTATACTGGCTTAATAACTCATACTTATATTGCTGTGGATTGATTGTGTAAATATAGACTCTATCGTAGTTAAAATTATCACCAAGAAGCAAGTTCATAAGCAAATTTGTTTTTCCTGATCCAGTTCGCCCAACAATAAGATAATGACAATCAGGAAGTTCTTTGTTATGTTTGTGTTTCACCAGCTTCTCTGTATCAAAGTTTAATATCGACGATTTTGCCATTTTGTATAATATTAAACTAGTGTTGATAATTTTATCTAAGACAGTAAATAATGAGTTACTATACAAAATTTGGAACACTATCAGGAGATTTATCCACAAAAGGTTACCAAGGTGACTTATCCAAATATGCAACTCTTGATCAGCTCAAAAATGAAAACAATAATTTACTAAATCTTACCAGTGTAGAACCAGATGAAGTCGTCATTTTCCAGGACAAAGAAGGACGATTAAAAACGAGTGATGTAAAACTGCCAGATGTACTTGTACGAATTCCTAATGCGGTTGCTGATAATATCATGACTTTTAACAATCAAGGTAAGATACAAGATTCTGGTAGGTCAGTAAATGATTTTGTTAAAAAAGCTGGTGATTTATTTAATGGGAATATTGTTATGAACCAGAACAAGATTACAGATCTTGGATATCCAACTACAGATAGAGACGCTGTAACTAAGAAATATGTCGATGATCAGGACGTTCCAATCAGTAATGAAATAACAGCGCTCAAAAATGAATTTACCGGTCACGTAAAAACGTTTTTAAATTTTCGTAGAAACATAAACACGCTTAAAGATGATATTTTTGGAAATCCATCAATTGTTAACATTACACTCGCTAATATTAACACAAAACTCAGTGATATTAACACAAAACTCAATGATATTATTAGTGGAATTCCTAATATTGTTGAGAAAACGAGTATGGTTAAAATTCCTCACAAACAGATTAAAAATATTGTGTATACTGTTGATACTGGTTATACTGGCTGGGCACCAAAAAATAATTCTATCAAATATATTGCTGAAGTTACGGGTGTGTATAGATTGTCAATGCTTAGCAGTGCAAAGTTTAGAATATCTACTAAATATCTATTTCGTCATCCAAATGATGACTCATCTGGAGTATTATCTGTAATAATAAACAAAAATTCTGAAGAAGAATTTGTACTTGAACCAGTTGATAAAACTTTAAAATTAGCAATTTTTCTCTGGTGTTTGGAATTTATAGCTGAACAACCAGCTCTTATTATGGATTAACCAAACATAGGACTATGTGAACTAATATTATAATGAAATGAAGTATAGTTGATTTCAATCATATTTCAAAAGATATTCCAAAACAAGATGTAGACGCATTAACACAATACTATAAATATTATCATAAAAAACTTTGGTGCGTGAAAAAATGTTACAAATACTACAAGATCCTTCTAGTAATATCTTATCTACCCTTGTTAATGACCAGTTCTGGTATAATTTCAAGTGGGGTATCATTAAATCCTTTTTTGTTAATCATAGCCGCTATTGGTGTTTCACTTACAGCGGCGTGTAAAAAAGTAGAACCAAGACTTTTGATAAAGAAGCACGGTTGTTTAACATCAATTAAAACTTACAAGAAACTACTTGATCAGATCCGGTCTTACCTACGAGGAGTTAAATATAATATGGATGATTTATTACGTGAATTTCGTATTATTGACAATATGTTAACAGATATTCTACCAATGAGGGTTAGCAAGTATGAAAAAAAAATATCACAAAAGATATGAGTAACCTAAAATTTTATCTAAACTTAAGATATAATATAACTAAAATAATATCATTTTCATTCTAATGCTAGTTTAATTTCCGCCTTGTTAACTGAAACGTTCTTATGCACAGTTTAATTTTCATCCTGTTATCTGATAAAAAATTTGTGGTAAAACCCATTTGCCATCTTTAGAATAATCATATTCCACGCATGCGCTGTTCTAACAAATTCGTCACTTCTGTTGACAGAGCTTATCGCATTCCAACACCTGTTGTTTTGTCTGGTTACAAAATATCTGTCTACATAGTAGTAGTATAGGAAAATGAGGGTTTTGGCGGGGGTGGGGGAGGAGGTGTGGGAGGGGGGTGGGCCAAAACTCTCATTTTCCTATACTACTAAGTCTGATTTCTAGTCTATTGCTTTCTTTAAGATGCATCTTATTTCAAAAAGTTACATCTTAGTTATGTTAGCTTTCAAAGAATACTTATGGCATTTTAAATGTATGTATAAAACCCACTTTGGTTTATTTAGAACTTGTGTCGGCAATTAAATATTCATTTTTATGGAAAATCTTGATATACCTAAAGTAATACTTATCAATTAACAACCACAGTTGGGAACAGGCTAAAACTAGCATTTTCGAATAGGTGGATAATGTATGATAATGTATGCAGTTTCATATTTCAAACTTAGTTTTTAGACAAGTTCAATTATTATTATTATTATTATTATTATTATTATTATTATTATTATTATTATTATTATTATTATTTCAATTGATATGAGGCCACAATTTATAAATATTATTTTTCACATACATTATTGTCTCTTGCATCCTTAAATCCAACCAAAACGTTAAACTGTCACTCTTAACAACAATGTGACTGACCTTTACATGTTTTTATGGATTATTACAAAAACATTAATTTCACTAATAACTGACAGTTTTCCTATAATTGTCTAACAGACGACTGCCTTATGTTTTCTCCACCTTGCATAATTAGGCTTAGAAACAGCTGTTCATTCTTCAAATAATATCGGTATTAGCCTGTTATCCAATTCTCGGAGATTACTTATATCAATTCTACATAGCTTATAAATTCACATGCCTCAAGAGATAAAAGTTTCACAACGACATTTTGTTATTTGACCTTTCGACTAAAGTTTTTTTAAAGAGATGTGAACTATATAAACCAGCAGAATCGTGTTTTGTCGCCACACGTTAATATCAAGAGACGCTTCGCTGCTGTTTTAATCGTTTAAAGGGAATTTCTAAATATTTGCCGTGTGACATAAGGTAAATTTCGCATTTATTATTCTAACAATGCACTGGGTAGTTCTTTCAAAATGTTAACATAATTAATTATTAGTAATAGATCCATTTTTATAAGTCATGACATGCTATAATTACTAGTATTGGAGCCATCTTTATATGTCACGACTTAGTATAATTACCAGCAATAGTACCGTCTTCATTGGAGACTCAATATCTAAAAATGTATCAGGTACATTTACTTTATTTTTATGTTTTGTGAGGTAACTCGTAACTTATTTATTTCAAAACTGTAAACAAAATGTTCCTTTATCCTCACCTGCGTTTTGTGACGAAATGATTAAAAAGAAAAATTACACATCGCATTTAGCTTTTGGGATTTTACAAATATTTCCATTTGCGTTCTTTTAATTTTTCGTTTTGTTACTTCAGTTGTCAGCTGTGGGCTATTACTAAGGAATATAACTACTTTTACACGTGTTTATATAACGATAAGAATATACCTGCGAAAATGCATTGCTTTAGCACATTACGCTTGCCATTCTAGTTTTTCAGTTATGATTAGCACTTTCTTTTTCTTTAGGTTATTTTATCATGGAGAGACCAGTAATTTTCCTGCAATTTATGTTGGTTCTAGTGGTGGCTATCCAAGTAATATGTGCTTGCTCTTGTGCTAAACACCGTACACTGGAGGAGACCCTCTGTACTGACCTGACATGTTGGTAACATTAGTATGTTAGAATGTAAATACTTTTAATGAGAATGATGGTAGTAGTGGCGATAGTAAAGAATGAAATAACCATACAACTTTTGATACTGTCTCTACAACTGCTGCTACCTCTATCATTCTATCACCTCTAACAACCTCTATCATTACTCCATCGTCTGTTGCTCTTACCAGTGGAGATTATTCTGACTGGCATCGTATATATATATATATATATATATATATATATATATATATATATATATATATATATATATATATATATATATATATATATATATTACAATTACAAAAAAAATGTATTGCTTGACTGTTGTTAATCTAGTTAATTTGGTAAAAATCTCGATTTCGATTTTACTGAAAAAAAGGTGGACCAGATTGTATGGAACGCCACAACTGTCTTAAGATGATACTATTTATTATATGATGTGCAAACATCTTTATAGGCTGTTCTGGGAGGGGGGAAGAATCATGTTTGAAGACCCTTTAAATATGGCTATAAAATATTTGATTCACTGTTTCATGTACTAGCCATGATATTGGTGAACATTAAGCGTTCTGAGTATGTGAAGATTTTTATATCAAGTCTTCCATCTGTATATATTTTATTCAGGTTGAAAATATTTTTTACAAAGTGGCACCAAAAACAAACATGTAGTGGTAATGCATAATGTTTTACGTATGTGGACCAAAACATGTTTAGAGGTGACATCAGAGAGTGGGGAAAATACACACAGACCCTTGCCCCTTTGTGCAGATATCCATGCTCTTGAAGATAAAACTGGTCATTAATAATTATCAAATTACTCAAAGTATAGCGGAAGCTCGCAGACAATGCTAATTAAATTAACTGGTGTTCACCGATGTATGGAGAAAATTCAATCTATGTAATCAAAATAATAGTTACACCTAATAAATATCATTATTTCTCTGTTTAATTTCGATTTATGTTGAGCTCTTGTATCAACCATTTATTGTTAAATATTGGTTTTTATATGTGCAAACGAATCCCATATCATGCATCAATGGAGGCGGATCACCGCCATAATTCTATGCCTTTATTTTCTAATCTTCCTTGATATGATATTGTAAATAGCTCCTTGCAAGACATTACTTTAGAAACATTAGTTATTTTAGCAAAGGATCAGAATTGACAATGATTAATTATCTCGTACTCTCCTTCACGAGCTTTCATCCTACGATCTCTGGTTGTAAGGATCGTATTGTACGTGACCCATTTTGATGCACCTCACTGACGTCTATTTTTTCCTGTGATACTATTGTACATAAGATCCTATGGAAATAATATATTTCAGAACAACACCAATAGCACATAAATATTAGTTTATAGGCAAAAAGACTAAGTATGCCTAAAGTTTCCTTATTATTCTTACAATATTCAATTTGAACAAAAAAAAAATTGTCGCGAAGCCGAAATGGTCAAATTTTAGAAAATCATGTTTGCATTCATATACAAATGTTTACCTGCGATTAAAAGTATTAGAATTTGGTGTACAAATGTTTGCAATGTTGTACAGAACCTCAGCTTTTGAATTATTTAAAAACAAAAAGCAGCCTTAAAACTGGTTTGCATCCTTTAACATTTTTTTTCAATAAAATTGAGACAAAAGACATAATGTAACGGGAAGTTTTGCTTTTATTTATTTCAATATTTACCATAATCAAAGCAATGAAAAAATATAATTTGTTTCAAGATTTTTAAAAATATAAATATAGCACCATTGGGTTCTAATTATTCAGCTGCTCTTTGTCACATTAAAGATTTTAAAAGAAATAACTTTAAAAGAAGTTTTGAAATTTTAATGTAGTTAAACTTAATTCCGACTTAATATTCGTGCTGCTCTTTGCAACATAAAATCAGTTATTAATGAATTATTATTTGATGAGAGAGAGACAGACAGACAGACACAGAGAGAGAGAGAGAGTATGTACCACAACTGCATATTTCATTAAGTTATTGTAATTGTGTACATGTAACCTGGGTAGAAAAGCGTGTTTTGGGATAGTTCAAGGGACATTCATTCAGCTTGTATCAACATGGAAAAAAAAACTGTACGGATCTTATTCGATAAATATAAATGGTAGAATTTTACTGTTTATTGTATTTTATTATGTTTATTTTATCTTAATTGAGTACATGTCTCCTGGATAGCTGAGGGTGTTTTGGAACAATCTCTTGCTGTTTTTATAGAATTCATGTGGTATTTTATTTAGAGATAATTGCCAACACGGGTAAAATTATTCTCCTGACCTGGCTCGATAATTACACAATGCGGGATTTTAGTGATGACACTCTTTTTTAAAGCATGGTTCAGCGTAATTGTATACATGTCTCTTAGGTAAGAGTTTTTTCGGACGGTTGTGTTCTAGATTTTCATGGTGATAGGATGTCTACGTGATTCATATGTTCATGGAAATAATCAAACATAAAATTCCTGGACAGATTTGGAGAGGCAAACAAGTTTTAAAAAAATACATTAAACTTTCAGATTTTGTTTTATATTTCTTCAACGAAATAGTTTATTGAGATTTTGAGAACGCACACATTATGGTTAGCAAGTATTGGTTGCTTTACTTGGTATTTAGCAAGGAACTGACGGTCTACCATATTTCTGCTAAATGGCTTGTCAAATAGTCCAATGCTGGAATTGATTGCAGATGTTCCTTAGATATCTTCTGACTTAGATTTCCTACTATTTGACGAGTGTGACAAATACTTTGGTACTTACCAATATCATTTTTTATTTTTGGCAAATAAAAATGATCCAGGATGTTGCCATAATTTTTACTGACACCATAATTACCAGCTTAATGAATTTTATGGAGTAGTTATGATTGTTCTGTACGTAGGAATAACAATATGATTTTTCACTGACCATTCATCAGAAGCAGGTACATCATGTGGTTGTCACTTTTACATCATGACCACATTGTTCATAATGTAAGAAAATGGTATTGTGTGACTTCAATTTCTGAAACCCAGTCTTCTATCTTCTCTGGAGAATAATAGTACTTGAGGGATTATAGCTCACATTAAATGTTGCATGCTAATAAAGTAACTGTTACTACTCAGATAATTTTCAGCTGCAGTCAGATATTGGCAAGTGGTTTCCATTATTATGTGAAGAAACTAAACGTAGTTATGAATGAATGAATATATATATATATATAGATGCAATAAACTGACGACGAACAGTACGAAACTAGTAACTAACTAGCCTAAGCGCTTTCGACTCTTAATGAGTCTTTTTCAAAGGCAATACAAAACATATATACGACAAACAAATAAACACAAAAACGTTGTGTTTGTAAACCTCTACTACATGGCTGTCTTCTACTACATGGCTGTCTTCACATGTGCTAAAACTATAAATACAACCAGCTTGTATAGACTAGTTGCGGAAACTGAAAACGTTGTATAATTCCCTAAAAGTCTACAAGCCAATGCGACATCTATTTTTACTTTTTGTACATTTATGGAACGCAGATTATATCCCGGATATTTGATTCTATACCGGTTATTCTTATAGTAAAAATTGAAGGATAATAAGAAGATTTAGAAAATGTTAAATTCTACTAGTGCATAGTTTTCATTTTCTAGTCTTCTTGGTTTAGACTGCTTGGTTTCAATGTTCTAAGGCGGCGTATCCAGTATGATTCCTTTTCCTTCCTGGTTTCGGAACTCCAGCTGTGGTTGTTAGCAATAGCGATAAGTATTATATCACTGAAAGTGTGGCCAGGGGAGGAGAAGTGTTCTGCGACCGGGCTTCTGTACAGCTTTTTTGTCATCCAATCAGATCTATGAAGGTTTATCCTTTTGTGTAGCTTTTCAGTTTCTCCGACGTACTGAAGGCCACAGATCTTACAATGTGATGAGATAAATCACATTCTTTGTTTTGCACGTTTTGTTTGGACCATGTATGTTTAGTTTTTCTTTAGTCACTGTGCTAGTGAATGTCTTGGTCTCTATCATATGCTGACAGGTTTTGCATCTTTTATCGCCACAGGGTCCAGATTGACTAGGTTGGTTTTGACTAGCGATTGACGTTAGCTCTTTGACCTGACTAGGATGTCCTTTAGGTTTTTTGGTCTCCGGTAAGCTACTACAGGTTTGTTCGGAAGTATTAGGTTTAGGTGAATGACACCGAAGAGTTCATCCGCCGACTAAGACTCAAAGCCCATTTTGCCTTGCAACCAACAAACAAATCATAGGAAAATATAAACTGCGACCAACCCACATTTATATATATCCTGAGTGATTAAATCATTTAAATTATTTAATTTTACAAGTAGTATGTAGAGCCACTCTAGAGACAATTGATCTTACTGTTAAAGTAGGGTATATCAAAATTGGCCACAATCAAAATTGGCGACAAATATTGGGCTTGTTGATCAGCAAGAGAAATGGAACAGGTGCGGTGACATCACGATACTGGCAACAATGCTGCAAGTGGCTGACTTGGATACACGCGACTACCACTCTAGTTAGGGACAAATACAGTAGAGGTATAAAAATATATAACACATATAGGCAAGAGGGAATAAATATCTTTTTGATTCATATGAAGTGGTCCTGAAAAGAAACTTTTGTTATCTTCCATTTTCTCCACTTCTTCCATCAGTTCCTCACTTTCCCAATGATTCCTTTCTTTTTCTTCTTCGCCTTCTTCTTTCCCTTGTCTGCTATTAAGTCAGGATGTCCAATTGCTCTAAAGTTTTCCCTTATCTTTATCCAATTGTTACTCAGTCTCTCAAACTCTTCTTTTCTCTTTATGTTTTCTTTGTCCTTTCTCTATTTTTTTTGTCCAGGTCTCTTTAATATTCATAACGTATTTCATTATTTTTCTCATCATGTTTTCCTCTTTCTTCAACTAGTCTAAGCCCTACTGACTAAAGACCATTCTATCAAATTGAATATATTTTCCAAAAGGCATCTCCCCTGGATGAAAACATCAAGAGCCTACTTATAGGTGTCTTGTCTTACATATTTAGGTTGAATAAAACCTCTCAGTTTTCTCTTCTATCATGCCTAGCACTTGATCTCTGGCTATTATGTGGCCGGTGATTTGACTTGTCTCAAAGTCTTTCGTGATCGGATACCTCCATTCTGTAATTTGGCGACAGGCTTTCCTACGGGATACGGTCTGCTTCTTCGAAAAGAGAAGGAGAACTCAACGGTATCTACTCGGCAGTATACAAAACCTCTAGGTGCTGATGCTTTTATTGATTCTGTTGTTGCTGTTGTTCTCTTTCTTGCTTCTGAAGCTTGTACTTCTCCTTCCATTCTTCTTGTTCTTTTTTCAATGTCTTTCTGAAGACCTTTTCTATTACGTCTTTGGTCACTTTCAACATCCTGATATTCTCTATCAATTCACGCTGCGGTATCAGGTTTTGCCTGACAAGGTGCAAATTCACATATGCTTTGTTCATCTTGGCTAGTCTGGAAGGGAAGGCATCTTCATAGGTGGACGAGTCATCCATGGCTGGCCAGACTACCTCGCGTTATATGATTCAAACGCAGACGCGATATAAATTATCCCGACTGCATGTTTGTTGAGTCGGAACGGTATGTTAGCAAATGACAAGGTGAGAGAGAGAGAGAGAGAGAGAGAGAGAGAGAGAGAGAGAGAGAGAGGTCAAAGAGCAAATATTCACAGTGCTTTTTGAAAACAAACGACATACATATCGTTTCAAAACACGTTTTACGCGTCAACAATTAGCAACTATTTAGTAAAAATAAACATTTCTGTAGAATAAAGTTCCCAGGTATCCATTGTTTTGTTGGGTTTTTTCACAGGTAATGATAAGTCATCAATTCAGTTCTGACTTTTTGTTTGAAAATCTCTATCAAATAACCGTCTCTTTGTTTCATCTCTGCACTCTGGACTAAGAAAGCTTTGATGCGATAGATCTCCAGAGAAGTCAACAGAGGGTAGGAGTGATCATGCAAACTTTTATACCACTCATGGAAGACTGCTTTTTCCTTGATGAAACTCCAAGGGTCGTTCAATTTTTCTTCTTGGCTCATCACTAAATATTATCGTGTTGAATTTGAATGGGATAATAATTTTTATATCGATACCTATATTTCTTGGTCAGTTCCGTAATTTTATCCGCCAAGTGTTAGGCAAAATATTTTATTCTTGTTCTGGTCATCTGGACGTGACGACCGCGCCCTTTACGTCTCTGTCTTTTGGTTCTGCTTTCACCATAACCTCCCATCTCATTTACAAAGATTCTCTACTGTTCAAAGAGACATAAGAGTCTTCCATAGTTTATAATAATCTATAATTACTTCTCCCAAACTGTTGATTTATATGGTATTATCGAATTCAGTATACACGATAACGTCTGCCGTCTCCACGAGACCTTGTGTAAATTGACTTTATACACGTATTTGATCGTATTTTAAGGGTGGTAATGTCCTTCGTCTCTGCCGTGTTCGGTAGTGAAATTAAAGGCCCACAAAGTGTAACCTCGGACATTATCTTCGTACGATATGCCGTGACACGTGTTGGTTCCTAACTCTCCGGTTGCTTCGTACAAGTACAAGTACGACCTCAAGTAATTTTTCCCGGCAAAATTTAGGTTAGAAGGGTCTGATACACAGTGTTGCCATCGCGACCGATTCCGATATTGGACATGTTATATTGCTTAAACAAGAAAGGATGTTTATCGTGGGCTTCTTTGACGGCCGCATTGCTGACGATACCAACGATTAAACATTTCGGTAACTGTAATTGGAACAGATGATCTTCGATCTTGGAGCGGAGTATAGCAGCAATGGCAAAAGTTTTCACTTCTAAGCGTATTATTGGATACTTTGCGGTCCTTCTGCTCAGTGTGTGACTCATGTAGTTTCCCGCTTTAGGTAACACATCTATGTTACCTACGTAAAATCTGGCTTCTTAGATGATGCTTTTGTACTCGTTGGTATAGGCAAACACTCATCTTGCAACCACGTGACCAAATTACAATGATCTACCAGTTCTACAATACAATCTTGCAGGATTTTCTTTCGACTGTCGTTAAATCCTATATTGTGAGAATCGTCATCTGCTGTCAGTGTTGTGTCGTTAAACTTGTCTTCACCTGCGGTGTCAGGTTTCTAAACCACTCAATATGAGTGTTCTTGGCCTCTTTTCCGTACGTCAAGATATTTTCCAGGTACGCTCGGTAAAGGTAAGTATCCCTGCTACTGCCCTCCAGTTTGTTATTCAAGTACATCCACTGAATGAAATTGTTGATGAGAGCTACTCTAGCGACGGCTCTCGAATGAGTGTTGTCCGTTTTGATCACTGTAAATTTCAGGTACAAGTAACTGCTATTCACATCGAGATAATTTTCCGACTGGCCGTTGATTTCAAACTCCACCACATCTTAGAATACACAAAAATCAAATTCAATTCTTAGTTCATTTCTACAGGGAATCGAAAATATTTCACAAAACCCCAAATTTGCGGTAACGGCTGGTATTTGGTTTTTAATATTGATGAACTTTTGACCTCCACCCAAACTGTCATTCAATTCAGGACAAAATGTAATGGCCAATACTTTGTCCTCTGAAAATTTGACCAGTAGGCGAAGAGCTATTCTATGGTACTTGAGGGTGACTATTTTTCTGGTTTTCTCCAAGACGTTGCCAAACACGGTATTGAATTTAGCAGCAGTCATGTTCATAAAATAATAGCCTGCAGAAATGGTCAACAGATAATTGAGCCGGTCAGCTCTGTGGTCATGTGTTTTCATATAGTCACTTTCAGTGGTGCGTTCATCCAAGTTTTGCTACACTTGCTCGTCATGAACTTCCACCGTAAAGGTGCCTTAATTTGGAAGCATATTTAGGATTTGTGTACGGTGAATCATTTCTACTAAAGCCATTTCCCAATGAGCTTCATGTTCCAATTGGATGGCTTGAAACACAACTTAAGGTGTTTTTGGGAAACACCTCCGTGGAACTGTTACTGGGGAACTTAAGTAAAATTGGATATTCGTAGTTCAAGAGTTCAAGTGTACGAGAGATTACTGGAAATCAGATGAGTGTCTAATAGAGAATTGTTGTGATTGGAATGGTGACTGTTGGAAGGGGTGCTGACGTAGGACGCAAGGCTCCCGTTGTTGTTCCCATGAGTGGAATATTTCAGAGACGGATTGAGAAGAAGGTGATCGATGAGTAAACTTGTCTCCTTGTTGCAAACTCAATTTGACAATTGCAGCACCGATGACACAATACACCACAACGATTTGACAGAAAAAGACAATTTGCGTTTTAGGCACACATTCTCCACACCACACATACAACGGTTGTTTTTGTAAATTCTGCAGAGAAGAATTGGGCGAAGGAGTGGTCACTGCATTAGCTGTGTTGAAGGATATCGGCACTTCTTTTTATAGTCAGTGAAATGATCCACGATCTCACACTCATTCTTTTTTCCATGTTTAAGTATATTTTCTGTAGAATGTTATTTTACTCTTCAACAGCGGCGTCTAATGAAATAATACTCCCCATTGTTTACGTTATATTTTAAATTATTATCGTCGAAATATAGATCTAGGTGATCATTAAGATGCTTTGGTAGAACTTGTTATAGTAAACAACACAAACCTTCACCACTTTAGGGGAATCACTTAGAAATTTCATATCACCCAGTTAACAATGTCATATATTTGATGTCGAAAATTTACACAACGTATGTACGAAATACAGTGAATAATTTATTTACTACGATAAATTAACGAAGATAAAGATATAATACCAAGTTAATTATTATGCCCCGTTCAGTATTCAATCAACATAAAATAAGCTGTACATCAAAATTTGATAAAGTCGTCATTATGTACTTTTGCTTACATTGTCAAAGGGAAACGTCTATAAAATCTGTCAAAGTAAAGATAATATTTTGAACGACAAATTTATGGACATAAAACATACATTCATCCATATATACTTAGACATGCATGTATGCAAACATATAGGGACGCACATATACCTTTACTGCTTTCAATGACAAAACTATATGAAACACACATTCATACATTATTATATGAAACATACATTATTACTTACGTTCATGCATGCAAACATAGAAAGACATACATATCTACAAATGTCCACTTTTGTATGACATTCACAACGGTATTCATGGCTATATTAAAAAACACCTGTTTCTCTACTACAGTGATCCTAGCAACTCCACTGCGTAAGGAACAATTGACCGGAACAGAAATTCCCGTTGCTATATCAGATCCGGGTTTTTACAGTAAATACGTGATGCAATTGAAAGCCGTGTTCCATGTAAGTAACATAATCTACTTATGTTTGAAGCAACTCCATCACGTCTAACAATAATGTTCGTACTCAGAAACAGTGTGTCTTTGATGAAACGGCAGTTATTATACCAAGTTTATAAATACTTCCCATGATACTGAGCTTCCTAAGTTTATACAAAATAAAAGGGTAAATGATGTAAGTGCTTATTAATAGTGCCTGTTTTGTCCATTGTAACATACTGCTACCACGTGTACTATTAAGCTGATAACAGGCTCCATAATACATCAAAACTAGTTTTTTTTATTAAAAAAAACGTGATAAAGTTCATTTGGTTTTTGGTGATTTTTTTTCTTCTATCTATATACCTCCTGCTTTGTATAATTTATCTTTCCTTTTTGCTAATTGCGTATTAAAATAAACCCAAAATAATCGTTATCTAATTTTATCATAGGGAACTAAGCTACTAATAGAGTTTAAATAATTTTAATCCGAGTCAATCAATACAAATAATTATTTTCCATTGGACTAAAGTATTGTAAATTAAAATGTATGTCATAAGATTGAAAAAAGCAATCTTAGTTTTGATAGATCTGCTATTGAAATCATTTGTATGTTTCATTTTGAAGGTAGTTTACCTTTCTCTTTTCAGGGGAAACCAATCAATATCAAAAAAGGCCAGACATTTTCATTGATTACCCCATCGACAGGATCGCTATGTGGCGTTAATCTACTCATAGGCGATTTGTATCTTTTTGCTGGTAAGACAATTTCAAAGGGTCATGCACAAATTACCTTGGAATTCCATAGGACTACAAGGTTTGGCAGAATGCATTTTATTGTATAGACTTCCGAAACCTAGGAATTTACAAACTCGAAATTATACTGGTTACTTACGATGCACACACACAAACATACACATACACACACATACAAACAAACACACACACACATACCGTACGGTAATAATTAATTCTCTAACATGTAAGATCCTATTATTTATTCGTATTTAAAATTGACGTTGATGTTATCAAGAATGTTATTGTAGACTCCAGCAGAGAGCAGACAACATTCCTCTCTGTTTAGTTATATATATATATATATATATATATATATATATATATATATATATATATATGTGTGTGTGTGTGTGTGTGTGTGTGTGTGTGTGTGTGTGTGATTGTGTCTGTGTCTACGTCTCTGTATGTGCCAGACAGAGAGAGAGAGAGGAGAGAGAGAGAGATTCTTGGTTGTCATACAGTTGCTTGTTTCCTTTGGATTTTGTCTTCAGGACAGGTGGTTAATTATTCTAGGACGGTAAACAAAGTCCTGTTCAGATAAGCAATTGTTTTCATCTTCCATTAAATATACATACTTGGAATACCATGTTACTGATGAATCATTGTGACCTTCCCCCCCAACTATTGATAGTCAAAAAGTGTGCTCTAAATCGTTGGAAAATTCTACCATTTTACTTTTCGGAAATGCAAATTTTCAGATCATTATTACCTAGTAGAATTGTTATAGGCTAAAAAGACACCGTCTGAAATCTTGTGCGACAGGTACCCACCTCAAAACTACGATTACCTATGACTCATCCAGTAAATTAGAAGATACATTAGCAGAAAATAAAACGAATATTATTAATCCAAGATTTAAATAATCTTGCCATAATATTAATACTCAAACACTAATGTCGTTTATTTCTTTCTCTGGGTAGAAAATGTTTATGAACGGTTTGTTGAATACAAATGGAGTTTTTGTTTTCTTATTAACATTATTTTCTTTGAGATTCTAGTATCAGAAGGGGAAACATCTATAAAATTTGCTGAATATCAAATTTGCCTTAATACCAGGGGAAAGGAACTGCACATGTATAATAGACAATTTGATTCTGACAAGGAATATCTAAATCATGCACATAAGATGTACAGAACAATGACAAAGAACTAGATTAAAAAAACTTAACTGACAGTCAGAAAGACGGACAGACAAATAAAAAAGAAAGATCAATCCGTAGATATATAACAATAAATATAATGTTTTATCGCATTAGGTAACGTAGACCAAAGAAGTTCACTTCACGTCCATGGCTGTGATTTCCTACAGAATTTATCCAAACGTCTATCTAAATATCAGCTCGTCCAAGCAGAATCCATAACCAGCGAGCATATTAAAAGTATCCAAAGAACAAAAACATGTAAGCAGCAGCAGCAGTGTGTAAAATTTAATAATTTCGGTAGACTGGTCGCTTGCTAGTGTAGCTATGATACATGAATAAAATCATTGATTCATTCTTAGTGAGCTCTGATAATTTGACAAATTGATAAACTGCACTCTTTCTTTCTTTCTTTCTTTCTTTCTTTCTTTCTTTCTTTCTTTCTTTCTTTTTTCTTTCTTTCTTTCTCTTTCTTTCTTTCTTTCTTTCTTTCTTTCTTTTCTTTCTTTCTTTCTTTCATTCTTTCTTTCTTTACGTTAAAATCAATTAAAAGAAACAGACCATGCCAAGTCAATTCAGATATCAAACAAGCAAACTGTGTGTCTTGTTGTGTTGTTGTCCTTGACGCTTTGAAATTACACTTAAAGCTGGTGAACTCACCTATTGCCCCATAACGGGATGACATTACTTCACTAAAATTATATATTCTGCCTACGAAATACGAACAATTCAAAAATGTCGTCCATCTCAATTTCTATATCAAACGCTCTTTTTTGCTTTTGACAAATAATTAGCCTTCTCGTGTCATGTTTATTGCTTATTATGGGATACCATAATCGTCATTAAAACCACTAATAAAAATGCTGAACCAATAGTCTTAAGTTAATACAGATTGCAAAATGTTCTCACTTGCTAGTATACATTTTGTACTTTTGTATATTTAAGGATTAGGTTCCTTCGTTAATTTTCTCCAGCACGGCTAAAATATCCCGTTTATTTGAGGAATACAAATTTTATCTACTTATTCATTTGATCAATATCAGCTTTCTGGTAATATTTTAAAAATAAATTCGGGATTAAACGAATCAGTCTTCTCTACTGACTGTCTTTCTCTGCTTCACTTTTGTATATATCACGGTCTTTTCCATGGTGCCCATTAAATGACACGAATTAGAGAACCAATCCGCAGGAATTTAGTCACCAAGATTGACCGGGGAAGCCTTACAAGCCATAGAGTTATAATTCCTTCCAGCAGGGATCGTACCAATGCCGCGAGTTGCGGGAGACAACTATCATCAGTGCCCAAACCGAAACTAATGCGCTCATCTCTACCTCCCCTACCCCATGACATAAAAATGATCGAATAAAGTCATAGGCGAGGGATAGAGATGCGTGAAAATTCATTCTCTTATCAAACGGAATTAATACTCAGCAAACACTCACGCTAGATTTCTAGGGAGAAATTGAATGTATGTATGTATGTATGTATGTATGTATGTATGTATGTATGTATGTATGTATGTATGTATGTATGTATGTATGTATGTATGTATGTATGTATGTATGTATGTATGTATGTAGGTAGGTAGGTAGGTAGGTAGGTAGGTAGGTAGGTAGGTAGGTAGGTAGGTATGTATGTATGTATGTATGTATGTATGTATGTATGTATGTATGTATGCATGTATGTATGTATGTATGTATGTATGTATGTATGTATGTATGTATGTGGGTAGGTAGGTAGGTAGGTAGGTAGGTAGGTAGGTAGGTAGGCATGCATGCATGCATGCATGCATGCATGCATGCATGCATGTATGTATGTATGTATGTATGTATGTATGTATGTATGTATGTATGTATGTATGTATGTATGTATGTATGTATGTATGTATGTATGTATGTATGTATGTATGTATGTATGTATGTATATATGTAGGTAGGTAGGTAGGTAGGTATTTATGTGTGTATGTAAGTATGTAGGTATGTATGTAAGCAGCAGAGAGGGTGAACCCTACAAAATTTTGCTCGAATCTTTAACGAAAAATTAAGGTTCCTGCAGAGGCTAAACAAAAATACGTCCATAACGCTAAATCAAAGTCTCTAACTTTTCTTAATCCTCATTGTTAGGTTAACTAATTTTGTTATATCATTGTTGACGTATTTTGTATGATTTTGTAAGGCAGTTTTGTTTACTCGTAAAGCGACTCAATTGTTGTCCTTCACCCTCTCCCCTGCTATTGATAGTCAAGGGGAGTTTAACCAAAGATTTTATCTAGACCTAAACGATATCTTGATCTTGGATCATGTAGATTTTTTGTTATAAATCCAAACGAAACAGATTGTGCTTTAGAAAATAACTTTTTAAATTTAATCAAATCCATGTCCCCTGAACACCAGGTATAATAAATATTCTGCAGGGTATAATTATCTACTCCATTAAACACAACATAATATTACAGTTATCTCTGATCAACTTAGGTATTTGTGTGTATCTCTGAGTAACATAAATCACGTCTGTAATTTTTGTATCTACCTCGAGAAAATATTCTAGCTGGATTAGATTGTTTGTCCAGCATCACATCATCATATACTACGAGATTGTTAATGAATCCATCTAAGTCATCTACAGACGGGGCTTCATCTATATCTGTGATAAAGTCAATAATATCGTCACCGTCTTTATTAACTGATTTTGCTTTCTCGTTAAAATCCTTAAGTACTTCGTAACAATGCTGATCATCTACATATGGTGCTATTAAATATAGTTTGTTCCATCTCAACCACCTCATTATTAAATTTAACAATAATTGTGTTTTACCTGATCCAGATGGACCGATTATAATCATTCTTATCGAATCTGGTAATGCTGGATTGTGCTTCACTGGTTCCTGTTTTCGTGTAGCCGAAAAGTCAATTATTATATCCATATTATTAATTACATAAGTCTATATTGTGTTCGATGTAGATGATCTACACCCACCACTGGATTGACAACGATAATAACAAAAAATAAGCGACGTGTATTAACAGGTAAATGTGTAAAATGTGGTACACAAAAATATAAATTTATCTCAGGGACAACAAAGATAGGTGGGGATATTGCTGCTACTTTAGGAAAATTACCTGGATTACCATGGGCTAAGTATGTTGGTGAGAAACACCTTCCTGGATATAATTAATGTGGTCCTAGAATTTGTCTCAATATCAGACTCGATAATCAAGATCAACCAAGACCAGGAGAGTATCCAGTAAATAAGATCGATCAAGCATGTCACATTCATGATGTTGCTTATAAAAATCCTGATTTGCAACAACGGCATCTTGCAGATGTAAAATTGATTCATGCATTAAATTCTATACTTAATAAATCTGTTGGAGAGAAACTCGCTAGTTTCCTAATAAAATCCACTATGAAAAGTAAAATAATGTTAGGGGCTGTTAATTAATTAATTAATTGCAAAAATAATTAATTAATTGTATAATTATTATAATGGAATCCATTTATTATAGCCCAAGAGGGTATTGGAAAGGTAAAGCAGCGATCACTAAACTTGCTGCGGCAGCAAACGTTTCACGTTCTGTTGCTGAAAATTGGTTAGCACGACGGGCAATATGGCAAATTTATCTACCACCACCAAAACAATTCAATACGCACATTTTGATGTCAGTATTCCTAACGAAGTTCACCAAGCAGATATTTTGTTTTTACCACACGATAATATCAAAACACGTGGACGAAAGTCACGCACGCACAAATACACATTGACTGCTAATGATATTGCAAGTAGATATAAAGAAGATGAACCATTATCAACAAAGACAGCCTCTGTAGTTGGTCTGCGTTCGAACTAATTTATCAGCGAGGACCATTACAATGGCAAAGAATTTCTTGGTGCAGTATCATCGTTGACGAACAAACACAACGTTAAAATTAGACGAGGACATACTGAGATTCATCGTGATCAGTCAGTCGTTGAACGATTTAATCGAACACTTGCTGTGTATCAATATGCAGAGGAAATAGCCACAGATACAAGATCTCATGAATCGGTTGCAAGGTTACTGAATGTGATAGCTGCGTTGAATAAGGAAGTTACTCGTGCAACTTCTATGAAACCGTCTGATGCGATCACAAAAATATATACCGATAAAACGTAAATCTATTTCTCAACCAGTACTACGCAATGTTACAGTTAGATATTTATACGTACCTGGCGAACTCGAAAGAGGCATAAAAAAGGGCAAATTATCCTATTTGGAGTGTGACCACACACAAAATATCCAGCGTGGTACGGTCAACAGGTAGACCTGCAATCTACAGATTAGATTCAACTGCTTCTCAGCGTAGATTTGTACTTGAACAATTACAAATAATTCCTGAGGATACGCAATTACCACCGAGTACACTTTTATAAACTTGCAGATCTTCGACGTCGATTACACTCCAAACAAGTCAGCATCACATTTTCACGCGTGTGACCAAGACTATTATTTATTCTATCAAAGGTAAATTGTCTTGGGTTATTGCTCGAATTACTGCCACAACATTATTGCGTTGCAATTTGCGCAATGATCATTTTGTCATTGTTTTAACATCATAATAATATCCACATCTATATCAAACTCGCGATTATTTTTTTTTGTCCCACTGCTTATAGCTGCATAATTTTTTTTTATATCGACATTATTAGTGATTTTTTCGGTTATTACGCAATCCATGATAACCCGTTTTAGTTGTGATATTCTTCTAACTCGAGATACTGCAATATAAACTAAATTTGACCACTCAATACAATCATCGACTATCGACTATCCAAATTTTATTATCAGTATCAGTTAATCCCTGCGACGAATGAATCGTTATAGCGTACCCTAACGTCCATGGAGATTTATCCATGTTGAACGCGCTCTCGACAACATCAACAGCGACAAGGACAATATCTTTTAGCACAAGATTTTGTATTAAGACACTTTCAGTGTCTGCACTAGAAATCTTAGCATCAACATTTTGTTGTCTAGTATCTGCAGAGCGATAACACAACGGTACATGTAACTTTGGAAATTTTTCCTTGTGTAACGCATATAATTTCTTTTGTAGTTTGTCTCGAACGATTTTTCTACTGGCAAATATCAAATCAGCAGGTTTCCATAGGGTCCAAAAATCATTCATGGATGTTTCTGGAATTATCTCACGATTTACTTCACTCTGTATTTTATCTGGTTGTAGTCGTATTATTCTTTTAAATTCTTTCAGCGATTCATCAACAGCTCTATGATCATCAAATATTTCTTCATAATAATCTACATTGTTCTTTAGCCACTCATGTGGAGACTGCCCAACAAAGGGTGGTGGTTGACCATGATCGCCACACATAATCACAACAGTATTCTTTAGTAACAGCCAATCAAGAAATATTTGTAATAAATCCAGAGGCACCGTGCATATCTCGTCCCATATGATAATTTTAGGTATATATTTTTCACCCATTCCTGATGGGGTCCATGCATCTCCGCACCATCTAAAGAAACTATGATATGTACACGACTTTACACTTCGTTGCTTTATTTCCCTGGCGAGTTTGTGCGTTGGTGTTAAAACAATCATATCTAAACTCATGAATAAGTTAATCACGCGTGTCGTTTTACCTGAACCTCCACACCCATTAAGATAAACGGTTTTATGTCTAGATACAGGATCATACACGGATGGTGCAGATGATTTTGCTACTTTATTATTTCTGTAATATGTTTCCTTAATTTTAACATCGGCAGATTCACAATAACTAAGTATATTTTCTTGCTGTATCCTCCACTTTCCTCATTCACCATTACCGAGATTTAATGAATCTTTATATTTTTTGTGTACATAAAATGAATCTGTTGCAACTCTAACAGCGTAACGAGGAAATATGTTTATCATCGATAATAGATTTATCGAAACATAAGCTAGCATCGAAAATCTTAGATGAGTAAACTGCGGTGACTCGCCATCAGTATATCTCACAATGGTGCCTAGTTTTGTTTTGTCTGATAAATAAGCACTACATCGACTTATAAATGTTTTTTCTCCATCGTATCAGCGATTTTAAAATCAGTTCAGCATCGTCCATAATCAATCTTGTACAAGTTCATTTATGATCATGTAATCCTCCTTGTGTAAACTTACCGATTACTTTTTTGCCGAGATCTTTTGCAAGTTTCTTATCGTGTTGAGCGAAATGAGCAGCAACTGGTGGTACGGTAAAACAATTACTAAGCAATTGTCTAACTTTGACATCATCAGAAGTAAATTTCAGCGCAAGGTTTTCCATTTCTTTATAAAGAGATTCTGTACGATAAATATCACCGTTAGACCGTACAAACTGATCATAATAATCATATTCAGAACTCTGAAACAACCACACAGAAACAGGGTCACGTTTCCTAATATCACTGATGGCATCGAATATATTATCGTGGTAAAATTTAACCATTCTTACTCGTGGAAATACAGTTAGAGCATTAGTCCATGCATGTGCGTTATGATCAATGATTGTTATAGGGTTTCCATTTTTATATATTTTGGTTTGTACAAAATCTCTCAGGTTAATGTTTTTACTGTTACTGGAGATCTTAATAACTTTTCTAGCTCAGCAACGTCGCTGATAGACGCTCCAGTGTCTTTAACTTTTTTAGCCCACATATTTATTTTTTTACGCCTTAAATTTGTTAAACCGTTTCCCCGTATCGCGTTTGTGAAATGTTATATAACTCCCTCTGCTACACAGTTTATTCTTGACGAAGTCAAGGATGAAAGTTTCATTTTCTTGAGATCCTTTACGTCAGGTTTATCATTTAACGGATAGAGCGCATACACAACAGCAGTTACTGGATAAGATTGCTCATAATACGGCTTGTCTATTCCAGTCAGAATTCCTGGCTTGGAATTTTAACCAAGGATAATATTATTCCCTGATTTCTGGACAGATTCGCGTTTGTCTCGGATGATCCAAATATCATCCTCTGTATTTACAATAAATGTTTACAAAAATAATATATTTCCGAACATCGATGTAGTCAATGATTTCTCTTGCTCATTTGTCATTCATAACATAGATATCATTTCCAATCCTGAATGTTGACCACACAAGAACTGCACCATCGTGACGGAACTCCTTCTTGGCTTCACTAATGCGTTTAGTTTTATCCGCATTCGTTAAAGCTAGATCTTGCATCGATAAAAAATACTTTTGTGTACCCTGTCAAGATCAAATCTAGCGGCGGCAGGCTCAATTGCGGATAATTCCTGCATATTATATTTAAGGCAAATATGTATCTAAATCGAAGTATTAATCATTTATATATGATTCAACCAAATCACAGTTGCCGCTGGCTTAAGATTGGTCACACGTCTCCGGCTAATAAAAATTGTGTAAACGACTTCTGCAGTTATCACATGCAATGTGTTAGAAACGGGAGTCTAAGACCTGCACCGTCTATACGGTGTGGTGTTGGTGTGCGAGGAAAGACTTACCTTTGCGCGCAACGTGGTGGTAAAAGATACAGGGAGTTAAAAAGATATTACGATAAAAACAATATAACTCTGAATCTATCATAAAGCGCGAAGAAGATTATCTAGATAGATTTTCAAAACAATGATTTAAACAAATAGTATAAAGTATATAAATGGAGGAAAGTGAGTTTGTGCCTCATCCAATCCTAACCAATTATGAAGCGAATCGTAATGGCATTATTAGAAACTGAAGATTAAAAAAACAGTAGGTAGTGTTAACAATGCTGGTTATCTTATGTTTAATACAAAAGGAAATAAACATTATTTATCACACAGATTTGTGATCGAGTGTTTTTTGAGACCGATCAACGACGGGTATGTGGTGGACCACATAAACAACAATAAACTTGACAACTCACTTCAAAATTTACCTGTTATCACGCAAAGTGAAAACTGTAAATTTGGAAAAACTGGCGGCGCACGATTTGCAAAAGCTATTAAGTCCGTGAATAATGAATCTGGAGAAGAAATTATGTTCAAGTCACTTTTTTCCGGTTGTAAATATTTTAACATTAAACCACCCTCAGTGCAACGTTCAGCTGATGGTGTTATTGGATCTACTTATTCATTAAAATTTGGACAAAATATCATGTTCAGGTACTTAGATAATTAAGCGAGACCTAGGCAAGGATAACACTTTTCAGTATTTTAGTTGTTGTTATTATTTAGTTTGCAATCAATTCAGAAAATAATATAAGATTGTTCTCCACAAAGATATATAAACTATATTCGATATCAAGAAACATTCTCTACTTAATCAGATTGTATCATTGTATTTGCTTGTTTTTACCCAACGAAAACGAAAAAACTTAACGAAAATCTTTGTTCGCACACATATCATAAAAATCACTATATACACCTATTGATAACATAGTAACGTTTTACAAACCTACCAGTGGTCTTCGGCAACTCTTTCCATACTGATAAAATTATACGTAACCTATTGTTTATATAAAATCCGCGTACTGCATTCTTTGTTTATACATAAAATCCGCGTACAGGTTTCACAGATTGCATAGTCAATAGTGATTGGCTAACTCTATATAATTAGGACTTATATTGCCTGTGCTCTTCTGTATATGATTTTCTCAGCGCTTATATAAACAGATAGAATGATGCATCAGTAACACATCACTATAATTTCCACACTGCAGACATCCTCAATGTAGTTATTATCGATTTTCTCCATATTTCTCTGTATTTTACAGAGAAAGCTGCATTTTACAGAGAAACCTAGCGTCTGTCAAAATATGTTCTATATACATATTTTAAGCCTTTTGAGTTTCTAGACT
>JAEAOA010000676.1:0-28774 GCA_016746295.1 Potamilus streckersoni
TGTTGTTATTTCATATCTTTCTGTTGGATGAAACACATAAATTCTCTTCTCTTTTTTTTTCTGTTTGTAAAAACCAACATGTGGATGCTTGCAATGGATAAATTTGACAGTTTGTTTCACTAATATATCATCACTGTTAGTGGGATTGCTATTTTAATGGGGTACTTTTGAACAAAGTCACTGGTGCTATGCTATGCCATGGTATTTTGTCCATATAAAGAGAGTTGCCACTGGTCAGGGGAACTACTGTGATGAAAATCTTTGGAGCTGGAGAATGGTTGTAATTTTGTGATTGCTTGTTATGTTACAATTGCAACAATTATCAATGACTTTGTATTGCCATTCTTTCGTCTCTTTTGCATCTTTTCTTGCATCAAAAGTTTAGTAAATGAGCAAAAACCAAACTGATTTAATGGAAGGTTAGATATCATAACATTATGTACTCCTTTCAATGTTTGGCATAGAACATCCCCCTTCTTTTAAATGTAATGTTAATTTAGGCCCCATTTATACCTTTTGCACACCTTCTTCATTGATGTAGATCCTCTGGAAAAGCTTCTTCATAACTTTGACAAGAAAGAATGCAAAACATCGAATAACTCCGATCCGTAAATTGTGTGCCATCTCATCCAGAATGGCCTGGGTCTGTTTCATCACCTCCTCCAGTGGTAAACCTGACTCCTCCATCACCTAGAGTGATAGTAAAAAAATTAATCACATTTCAGTAGATTAGAGTGGTAGTCAATAAATAAAATTACATTTGATCAACTACAATAGCTCACCACTGCATATCATCATGCACATTCTAAGCCTCCCACCCTCCCAACTACCAGCGATGAATACAATGGTCACAATGCCAACTGCACCACATACATGTATATGACAAAGCTTCCCATCATTAACTACAGGGTCATAATGCCAAATCCATCACATACATATATATGACTATGTACATGTATATGGCTCATTTTCCAGTCATTAGTCCTAGAGGCATCATGTCAAATCCATCACATACATGCCTGTAAAAGATATTCCTGCTATGATTGCATATACATGTATGAAATTTGATCAAATAAAAATCTGAAAATGTATAAGTGATCAAGCATTCATTTAAAACAAATATGTACATATGAACCTTGTCTAGATTAGGCGCAAACATGTGTATTTATAGTCAGCCAACTGTACCCCATTTCTCACTGCTGACCATAGCATTTTTTCCTCCATATAAGAATTTTGTCCTTATCATTTTACAGAAGTCACATGTTTGTCTCATAAATGTTATGATTTATGAATAACACAATTAGTTTGCCTCAACTAATGTCTATTCAGAAAATAACTGACTAAAAATCAGGGGTTAATGTATCACAATATATTATGAATGAAATTATACATTATCACAATATGAAATGATACATATCACAATATGAAATGATATGTATCACAATATGAAATGATATGTATCACAATATAAAATGATACATATCACAATATGAAATGATATGTATCACACTATGAAATGATATGTATTACAATATGAAATGATACATATCACAATATGAAATGATAATATCACAATATGAAATGATATGTATCACAATATGAAATGATATGTATCACAATATGAAATGATACATATCACAATATAAAATGATACATATCACAATATGAAATGATATGTATCACACTATGAAATGATATGTATTACAATATGAAATGATACATATCACAATATGAAATGATATGTATCACAATATGAAATGATACATATCACAATATGAAATGATATGTATCACAATATGAAATGATATGTATCATAAAATGAAATGATATGTATCACAATATGAAACAATGGCTTTGATTGTGGGAAGTATAATGTACTATGTTATCAGCACAGCAGGGAAGCTCTGAAATTAGTGTGACACCTGGCAGTGGCAAGAGGAGATAATAGGCAAGAGTTATTGCCCTGTGTCTACATGTGATAGAAAAAAATATTTTTGTCTTTTAGTAGGGCTGGATTCGCAAGGAAGCAGGCTAATATTCTTAATGTGATGAGATTGAAGAACATATCTGAATGAGAAACCATTTTTCCCCTTTCAGTCATAGTGACCTTGACCACTAAGCATTTGACCCACAACTTGAAAGGATTCTTATTTAACCCACATACAGTCATAAAGTTTGTCAAATGACGATGGCAGAAAATTTAGTTTTTGGGTCAGTAATGAAAATGCTAACAGACAGATGGATGACGAGATATAAAATGTTCTGCATTACAGAGATAGGTGATCTTTCACTGCATTGGTCTTTTATAAGCAAGTATATACAATACCCTCAAAATGTTTACCATTAGGAGGTGCATGTACCCCATCAATAAAATTATCTGGAATGGTTCACATATTATTCCCCAAGATGGAATTGGGCATGACAAAAGCTTAACATTTCTTGAATACCTTTTCCACTGCATATTTGACTCTATCACTTTGCATAACATGGTCTTTAATATCTTTTGGGGAGCGAGGCTTGTTGTATTTATAAGTTGTCACATCTCTCACACGGGTACTGTAGTGAAAATCACTTGTATGACGTCTATCATCCAACATGTCCATGAAAAAATCCTTTTGTTTTGCAGATACCAGTTTAGGATCATCTGTGAGGGAAAAGAAAATCCATTAACTTTAAAGCCCTGGCCTGCCAAAAAAATGCAAAACACAATCAATGGCATAACCAGGTTTCCTACTTTACAAAATCTAACAAAAAGTTAAAAATTCACACAATGGTATATACATTATCATGCCCTTCTTATAGGTAAATGACATTATAAAAATGGCAGTTTGGAAAGTGATAGAAGATGTGATACTTTTTAGAACTACCAAATAAATCCTTAATGATACATAAACATTTGATGTGACATGGGACAAATTTGATCTAAACTAAATGTATATACTTTAGAATAGTTTTACAACATTCTGTTATGAACTAAATATGATCAAAAAGCTAAATACCCAACTATATGAAGGACTTTATAATGTATTTATACTGTTATTAGCTGTAAATAACTGCATATTGGTAAGGTTAGCCAGGCTCCCCATCCCAGAATTTCCTCATTCAACTTCTTCACATATATACAAGTGTACCAAAGTCATGAACAGCTGAAGTTTCTGAGTATCCATTGTAAGGAAATGTCAAAGTTCAGGTTAACTTTTAATTGCCTATGCATCACAACATATGCTAACTGGAGCTAATATAAACATTATAATGAAACAGGTAACAAATAATCGCAACATTTGAAGAGATGCCAAATATTTACTTGCTTGAAATATTTGAATGAAAAGCTAGAAGGTCTGCATCAATTTCCATATAGAACTAGCAGCTGCACAATGTACATTTTTGGTTGATTCTATTAGGAATCTTGTCATGGTTTCAGAGGAAGAAAATAAACCAACATCAAAGTATAGTTTTGGGTGTTAAAATAATGTTTAATTATATAATACTTGCTATTGTTACCATATCAGCTCTTTATCCTAGCACTAGTAACCAGTCCAAGGTTTAAATTCCCTTCTATAGTTAGTAATTGGAGATCAAGAAGAATAAACAGAGTCCCAGTCTGATGCCTGAGTCGGCATGCAGAATATCATCATTCTTTTACTTGGAGAAAGACTAAGAGACATTAAAGGGCAAAGAGGAGTGAAGTCTGTAAAAATAGCATGTAAGTATCAAATCATTAAAATTAGTTTGACTCCCCAAAACAACATTTTCAACTGCAGCACTATACTGCATGCTATACTGATGTTGACTTGTACAACCAAGAGGAAGGCAGAAGGCCCCATAACATGTCACTGATACATTACAATCTGTGTCCAGCAGGATGCTGCTGCAAACTGGATGATAACATGCTGAAAATATGATACGCCGATAAAATCAGACCCAGTTCTTAACAGTACACACTTGGGCACACTACTGAACAAAGATAAAATGAAAAAGAAAGTCCTGATAACAAACAAAGAACACATAAAAGGTGCCCCTTGGAATTAATCAGCAAAAGACTGGTCTCTGGATCTCAAAGCGATTTATGGTGGAGCACGTTAAGAAGTTAAGAGTATCAGAGAGGACTACTCAATAAAAATTTCATAGTATTACCGAAGGTAGAATGAGGAAATGAGAGCCAGATGATAAAATGACCATTTTAGATATCATCCTGAGTGGAAGCATTAATAAAGACCTAAACAGATTTCTCCCATGTAAGCTTTTGTGACTGTTAAGCTAATCAGCCCTGAAACAGTGGCTGCCAAAATATCATGTATATCTGTGTTGTCCTTGAAAAATGTTACACAGATATGTCTTATGTGATTGATACACTCCAATTGGTCAGCTGTAGAAACTGGAGCAGCCTTGTACAAAGCCTTGACCTAAATCTGCTGCAGCATTTATAGTCAACAAGAATGAGAGGAAGAGGTGAGCAGGCAATGAATTATTTCCTAAATTGTTTGTTCTGAGAGAAAGTATCTGTGTGATCCTGTCGGGAGGAATATGAACTGTCTCATATTTGAGGAAATTCATTCCCATGTTCTTAAAATTCTGTGAAGGAATTATATCTAACCTCTGGTTAGGAATTAAATCCAGACATGCCCCTGTCTTTTAACATCGTGACAAGCCTCTGTCTGAGAACAATATGCATCAACAAGGCATTGACTTACTGGACGATGGGCATCTCCAACAATCTAAAGTGTGCAGCTATTCTCCCAACACCCTGGCTGTTGTTGTTGAAGGGTTTGGCCCCATTTTTCAGCACAAAATAGGCTATACATGGTGGCTAGTATTAATAATGGAGGAAGAACCTGGGAAAACCCTGGAAATAACCACTGACCAATGATAAGCTACTGGAAAACATGCTCACATACCCACACAGACAGTAGTGGTGAGATGGCACTGATCTGTAACAGTGAGCACTTTAGACAACTCAGCACCTCCTCCCCCACTGGTAAAACAGTGGGAAGAACCTTAAACAGACATATCTCCTTGTCCAGATAAAACTGAAAGAATTTATTGTCAGATGGAAAGTTGTGAATATGCAGGTAAGCATCCCTGAGGTCTTTGTCCTCATAAAGTTTCTGGGCTTTGAATGTTATCAGTTTATTACCCTTTCTACTGCCCTCTTACTTCAAAGGGTGTATACCTTTACCCTTAAGGAATCCAGATTGGTCAGATGAAAATAAATAAACATCCTTGATAGTGGCAGATAATAAAACAAAAGCTGGTAATCATCTCTTACTATGGCGAGTCCCATGCATAATCTGTTAGATCTGAAAAGCAGTCCAGTGTGGCATCTACTACGATGTTGTGAAGAGGGGGCCTTGGCAGCATAGACAAAGCAAATCTCTAAGACTAACCAAAGCCCTCATTCTGGCAAAGAGATGAATTTATTGGCCTCCTTCCCTGGCCCTGGTACCCCATTACCATTACACAGGAAAGTGCCTAAAGCTGGTGATGTCCTTACTACTGACCACTCCCAAGCAAAAGGCACTTTAATTAGTGACAACCCGAGTATCCAAATACATGTGGCACTATTATGCTGCACAAAATCCAAAGAAAATAAGGACAATACTCTGAATTATAGTAGTTATTAAGGCTTCTGACTAGGACTGTGTTTTTGTTCTTGGCTGCCAATTACTTATTAGATAGGGAATCTTCACCTTGGATGGGGAACTAGCTAATGGCATCAATGTATACTGTATAAAATCAAAATAAGTGTACATTGTATGGCAACTGGTTCTTTAAATAATCTGGTGCAAAGAGTAAGAAAAGTAGAAGTTTAGGATTCTGCACAACAAACACACACACACACACACACACATATATATATATATATATATATATATATATATATATATATATATATATATATATATATATATATATGGTTGGCTTCTGTTAGTCTCCAGAGAAGATGAAAATGCTCTCATGAAAGGTGTCCTAGTTTGTAGCTGTGCAGCGTCTTCTGTGACTATAAAGTCCCATACGGGAGCGGCAATCCTTGCTGCAGTTGCTACACTTGAAGTATGACTCTGGTCTTGGTTGGAACTGCATCCTCTTCCTCTGAGATCTTTTCTCATCAGCGAGCTGTCATAACTTTTTCTCGCTGGCTTTCAGACCTGTGTACAGAGCATGTCGCCAGCTGGACTTGTCGAGGGCAAGCTCTTCCCAGGTGTTGACCTCTATTCCAAGAGCTTTCATATCCTGCTTGCAGACATCCTTGAAGCGAAGATGTGGCCGTCCTATTGATCTTCTGCCTGAGGCAAGCTTAGAGTAGAGAAGGTCTTTGGGGATCCGTCCATCATCCATTCGATGTACATGACCCAGCCATCTGATGCGATGTTGGCGGAGGAGTGTGACCATGCTGGGAATTTTGGCCTTTTGAAGCACCTCGTTTGTCACACGATCGCTCCAGGTGATCCCAAGTATGCGACGGAGACAACGCATGTGAAAGGCGCTTAGTCGTTTCTCCTGAGAGGCGTACAGGGTCTAAGTTTCGCTGGCATACAGAAGAGTGCTAAGCACGCAGGCACGGTACACGGTGATCTTAGTGTTTAATGTCAGCTTGTTGTTGTTCCACACTCTCTTCGACAATCTAGAGAGAGTTGTTGACGCCTTTCCAATCCGCTTGTTGAGCTCGGCATCGAGTGAGAGGTTGTTGGTGATGGTAGAGCCAAGGTAAGTGAACTCACTGACTACTTCTAGTTTTTAGTTGTTAATGGTTATGCTGGGAGGGTCTGCGTCCTGAGCCATCACGTTGGTTTTCTTTAGGCTGATGGTCAGCCCGAATTCATCACATGCTTTAGCAAAGCGGTCCATCAGGCGTTGTAGTTCAGCTTCTGTGTGAGTGACTATAGCAGTATCATCTGCAAAGAGCATGTCCCTAATGGTTGCTTTCCTTACTTTGCTCATTGCCTTCAGTCATGCCAGGTTGAACAGTCTGCCGTCTGAACGCGTGTGCAGGTAGATCCCTTCTGTGGACTTCCCAAAGGCGTACTTAAGCAGGACAGCGAAGATGTCAAAGAGCGTGGAAGCAAGGACACAGCCTTGTTTCACTCCGCTGTGGATATTGAATGGTTCGGACGATGAGCCATCACACTGCACTGTGCCTTTCATGTCTACATGGAAGGACTGGATCATGCTTAACAGCTTTGGAGGGCATCCAATCTTCGTCAGGGTTTTGAATAGTCCGTCTCTGCTGACCAGATTGAATGCTTTGGTGAGGTCTATAAAGGACATGAAGAGGGGTCTGTGTTGTTCCCTGCATTTCTCCTGCAGTTGCCTGATGGAGAAGATCATGTCGATTGTGGACCTCTCTGCACGGAACCCACACTGAGACTCTGGATACACTCTGTCGGCAAGCGTCTGCAGTCTGTTCAGGATGACTCTAGCGAAGACTTTACCCACGATGCTGAGAAGTGATATGCCCCTGTAGTTGTTGCAGTCACTTCTGTCGCCCTTGTTCTTATACAGGGTTATGATGTTGGCGTCTCTCATGTCCTGAGGCACTGCACCTTCATCCCAGCACTGGCAGAGAAGATCATAAAGGTGTGTGAACAGCACACTGCCGCCACATTTGATGACTTCTGCTGGGATGCTATCCTTTCCTGGGGCTTTACCTGTGGTCAGTTTCTCTAATGCTAGCTTTAGTTCTGTCACAGTAGGTTTCTCATCCAGTTTGGTCAAACAAGGGAGGTTTTCAATGGCGTTGAGGGCATTGTTGGTCATGTTATTCTCTCTGGAATACAGTTCGGAATAGTACTCTACCCAGCACTCCATCTGTTTGTTCTTGTCATGAATGATATCTCCTGCAGAAGACTTCAGTGGAGCTATCACTTTCTTCGTTGGACCCATTGCTTTCTTTATGCTTTCTTCAAACTAATTTTTAACTAATACCAATACCAACTATTATTTAGATCTTTTCATCAAGATACATCATTTACATCTCCCGTTGATCGTGAACCAATATCTTTAACTGTTACCAACATTTACCATTTTATATTTACCTACTATGGATTTTTTACTATATCGCTGGTCGATATTGAACCTTTTTACAAATATGACCTACTGTATGGCGCTAAATAGCCTAAAAGTGCTGGTGCGCCGTTAAAATTCAATCAATCAATCAATCATTCTTTATGCCATTATACATGCCTCTGCTGTTTCCGTTGTCTACTGCTGACTGGATGCTCTGACAGAGTAGAAGCCAGTATTCATTAGCGCATTGCCGTGCTAACCTCTGCACTTTGCTTCTTGTAGACCTATATGCATGTAGTTTCCTCCCGCAGGGAGAACGCTTGAATTCCAGGTGGGCACTGCGACGCTCTTCTATTGCTGGCATGAGTGTGGCGGAATTGGCATCAAACCAGTCATTGTTTTTTGTCTGCTTCTTACCAAAGATTCTTGTGGCTGCACTGTACACAGTATCTCTGATGTTGTCCCATCTCTCTTTGGCACTGCCGTAGGGAGGTTCTGAACTGAACGCCTTGGAGAGGGCGTAAGTGAATTCTTCAGCCTTGTCTAGATATGACGTCTTGCTCACATCGATGAGCCTAGAGTGGTGGATCTTCTTTGGTTAAGCTTAAATTTACAGCAGACTAGAGAGTGATCGGTGTCGCAGTCAGCGCTGTGGAATGTACGAGTAAGCTGCACACCCTTCATGGCTGAACATCTTGTGATAATCAAGTCCAGCTGATGCCAATGCTTGGATCGGGGATGCCTCCAAGACACTTTGTGCTGTGGTTTTGTCTGAAAAAATGAATTGGTGATGCTGAGGTTGTGGAACGAGCACATTTCTAGTAGACGTTGCCCGTTTTCATTCATCTTCCCAATGCCAAACTTGCCGAGACACAAAGGCCAGGAGTCGTGATCGGCACCCACCCTAGCATTGAAGTAGCCCAGTAATATCAAATTCTCTTCCTTCGGAATATTGTCGATGAGCAAGTCGAGCTCGTTGTAAAACGCATCCTTGGTATCTGTGGTGGCACTGAGTGTGGGAGCGTAAACACTGATGAGATTAACTAGCTCGGTTGTGGTGTGGAGGCGAAGAGATAGCAGTCTTTTGTTTCCTGGTTGGCAGGGTTCTATCATAGCCAGCAGAGAGTTTCTGACAGCAAAACCAACACCATACTCCCTAACTTCGTCTGAGCTCTTTCCTTGCCAGAAGAACGTGTAGTTCTTTTCTCTGAGGGACCCAGAATCTGGTAGCCGTGTCTCTTGAAGTGAGGTGATATCGACATGGAGTCTTGCGAGTTCGTCGTTGATGACTTTAGTCTTTCGAACATCACTGATTGCCTGAAGATCATCCGAAAGCCCTGTCAGCATAGTCCGGACGTTCCAGGTACCTAGCTTGAGGATTGTTGATTTCCTTGTTTTTTGTTTGTTTTTTCTTGGTGCTGTAGTTGCAGCCCGCTTGTCAGGTACTCACATATCTTAAGCCCTGCGCACCCAGCAAGGCAGGCGAGCTGTGGCGGGACGGCACCTTATTGGCTGGGGGCTGCCCAGCTTGAGGCGATCGATAGCTGTCCAATGAGATCTGTTGGTTTTTTTTACCGTTGGAAGCAACCCCTGGCGTCTAACTCTACGCCAATCGAGTGGTGACTTATAACCGGTAACTGTTGCTTCCCGTGTTGTGTCAACGCTGTGAAGCGAAGCTGGAGTGTCCTCTCCAGGGCGCAAGCCTGGGCAAGGTTATATGGAGAATCAGCTGTTGCCCATGCAACTGACTCCCCCTCTCCACGCAGCTGATGGATCCAAGGGAAAGGACAAGCCGATACGTCATGGCACCAGCGGCATCGCAGGAGTTGCTGAGATGTCACTAAATGCAGTGACAAGTCGCCTTAGGGACTCCGTCTCCGGATTTTCTGTTGGGGTTTACTCCCTTAGCCTTTCCCATGTAAGGGTATAGTCACAAGGCAGCGAAGGTTTGAAATCAGAGTTTACCTTCTCCTAGACGGGTTATCACCCAAGGTTAACGGGCCCCATCTGCCCGAAGCATCTGGTTTTGAGGCGCCAGAAATTCGCCCGCCATCCCTTCTCCAGTTAGTTTAAACAGGTTCCGCCGGGCTTAATAGTTAAGCCACCCGTGAAGGCCTAGAGCTGGATTTGGTTGTCAGAGGCTATCACAGACACAAGCCATTGGGGGATTTCTAGGGGAAGTGAGTCCTTATCTCCCACAACCGCCCCCGGCGATAACAACCCTTGGAACCTATATATATATAATGTGTGTGTGTGTTTTATCACTGAGAATCTAAGTGTGGAAGAACCTCAGTGAAAACTGTCTCAGTAAAGTGTCATCACTGAATACCATTAAAGTGGAGATCCCTGCAAAATGAAGCTTCCTAATGACCAACAGTTAATGTAGCTTCATGCTGATTGCAAAGGAAGCTCTTATGGAAATTCTAGACCCTCTACCCTTAAGATGAGCTGTTGACTTATCAATAGAGAGAACACCATAATCCTAGGGCAGGAATGTTATAAGGGGTGTGGAGAAACAAGATATTTTTACATTCCAAATACATGTACAGTGTAAATTAGATTGGCAACTACTGAAAAATAATTTATGAACTGATTCAAGAAAGTAGGTCATGAACTGTTGATATATTGTTGTGACAATGTTTTTTTTTTTAAATATGCATTGTGTAGGATTTCAATTAAATAAACTGATAAAAACACTGATCAATAAGTGTCTAAACAATTGACCCCATTGGCTTCACCCATGGAAAAAGTGTGGTTATAGGGAGAAATAGGTAACTAAATAGTTGCTTCCTAAAATGTAAGAAACTGAATTCCAAATCCAGGGATGGAAGTGACAAAGGAAGTATGTGATGTGCATACTGAATGCTTCAATTTACCCTCATTTATTCATCTACATTCTGTGATACTGCAGTAAGTGGTCAATCCATATTGTTTGTTTCATTTATGAGCTGATTAAGTGACAGCAATAAGTCTTTAAGTTTATTGTTTCCATTTTCATGCAAGTTCAAACAACCTGTATTTTTATTATGGGTATATTTTGTGCTATGCTGTATAAAAACTGACTCTGTTTGATGCAATTAAAGTTACAATTTCTTTTCCCATAAACCAGATCAAATTCCCAAAATATCTGCTAATTCATGTGGATCAATAAGCCCTTGGTTTATTTGGACAGCACTGACATTCCTTTTGATTAAACCATGAATCTGATACTTGTTCAGTGCCAAATAGAGTCCAACAATTTGCAGTGTGCTGGAACATAATCTCTCAGCACTCTTTATTTCACCATGTGACAACCCTTTGATCAAGACCTGTTTGGTGCCAAGTAAAAGAAGGTGGTTATTTGACCTCTTTGTGATCTTGCCTCAAAACTGTCATCTTTTTAGTTGTATCCTTTGTCTAGGTTGTACCACTTTATTTGATTGTCCATTTTTGTAAATCATATGGCAATTAGATTAAGGAATATATAATTCATAGAAAGCAAAGTCTAAATATTATGATATACAAGATTTAGCCTATACACATAATCATATACAGTGCTCAAAAAATCTGATGGCCTGATGTCTGGGACCCCTCCAAGTTTAGATTGGGCCCATCTTGTATTTGGGCCCATCTTGTATCTGGCAAAAAAAAAATTAATTGAAAAAAAAATTAATTTGCCTGAAATAACCTTGTGCTGATCAAAATCTATAAATGTATTTTAAAAATGTTGATATTCCTGCCAAAACAGTGCAATCAAAATCTGATAACCACTGTCCTATGTGATATCGAGATCAAATTTTTAATAAGATTGCTGCATGGCAATTCTTGCTAATATTAAGATTTGTATTCCCAAACCATCATGTTTTGGGAAAACACAATTTTCAGTACTCTTCAACCAAAAACAAACCCATCCCCAAACAAGAAAAAAAGCCTTCCACCATTTTTAGTATATGCAAGTTACATGTAGCACATGTAAATGGTAAACAGTCATCATTGCAGCTGATGTAAAATTATCCCCTGGTCAGTTTAAATAGTGGCAATTAAGGCAAAGAGGTCAGGTATAAACCACCATTTCCCATATTACTTAACTGGCTGAGAATAGCTAGTGAGATATATTTGAAGGCTGCTGTGAGTGAACCCATAGTGTCTTGAATAGGTTGGATCAGGAAATGGAACAATCCATTAAATGTAAAAGAAAAATATGCTAGATGCTTGTATATGAACAAGAGTTATTACATATTTTTTCCTTGAATTAGAATGTTTAACCCATATGTATTATATATTTGACAATTTTGTGAACAGCAGTGTTTCTTTGAAGTGGGATTTTACTGCATATATAGAATGCAAAGCATAAACATTTCACTTGTCCAAATATTGTTCAAGTGTAATTAATTTTTTTGCTATCAGCAAAGCCTAATAAAAATAAATTTCAGAACTCTTGGTTGGTTGATAGTTTTACTTTGTGAAGCATGCCAGTATAGTGATGTACAATGAGGTACATTCAGCCCCTTTGAACCTACTTGAATTTATACTTGAATTATTGCATTGCAACATTGTGTGACAATATTAAAATAGAGGAAAGTTTTGGCATGTGGATTTTGGCTTGTAGAATTTCAGTCAGGACTTGTGAGTTTTAAGTCACCAGCCCTAGGTTTGTGTCTAAAAAAAAATCCTTGAGCACTGCATGTAGGTTAAATATATAGTGGATCATGCCATGTTGTGAAAATCCAAAAGCTATGTAAGGTCAAGGTTATTTTCTGACATGACTCATTCACTCATTCTTGTGAAAATATATACCCTTCCCAATAATAAAACCATGATAATTGTAAGACTGCTAGAAAGTGTGTGGTTATATTAAGAAAATCCCACTTTCTACAAAAAAAGATGTACTCACAAGTCATGCAGGGTTCCACACACACACATATATATATATATATATATATATATATATATATATATATATATATATATATATGTGTGTGTGTGTGTGTGTGTGTGTGTGTGTGTGTGTGTGTGTGTGTGTGTGTGTGTGTGTGTGTATGTATTGCATTTCATGCTTTGCTCCAACTTCTCTCTGATGATCTCTTACTTCTCCTTACTATCCAAATGGAGAAGTCACTTCTCCCTAAAATTCAAGTCTAGCATAACCCATGAATGAATTTACAATATTCAGCATTATAGATTTCAATAGATTTTGCTATATGGAAGATGAACAAATTGTTAATTGATTTTCTACTACATATTCCACTCATAAGATAACTATATTTTACATTTGTTTTTATTTTTCCCATCTATCAATCCATCCAGTTTGGCTTGTTTAGTTTTCCAAAGTGCAACTCTACCTCACTTATGACAATTAATCCATCAGACAGATCTGACTTGCACAAATACACCCTAACTTAAGGCAGGGTTAAAGAGGAATTAACTTTTTACAACCCTACAATGGAGAAATGTGTCAAGTCATCTTAGATCTGTTAAAATACATAAAATACATGTATTGGATACAAGTAATATTAATGTATTTTTGGTAAGTTAAAGACTTGTAAAATTGATAAATCTGCTAATACATGAGTTAAAGAACATTCAGAAAAGTGGTTTATTATCTGAGCATGTAGGTACATTTAAAAGAAATTAAATACCTAGGCTGTCCAGTGTTAGAATTCTAGACTTTCTAGAGAAAACGTACAATATATACAGAGATATCAGTTAACAGAAATGCTGATACTTACCGACAAACAAGTCTAAAATCATCAAATGCTGATACTTACTGTAAAACTAACGTATTTACTGCACATTTTTGGATGGCAAAAAAATTATTTTTTTGTTGTCCAAATATGAATTAAATTCTTTAATTAGGTGAAAGAAACTAAAAGGTGAAAATAAATTTTTGCCCCCCCCTTCCAGTGTCTGTAACCAAGTCACAATAATAGCTCACATGACAACATGCTGCCGTGAAGTAAAACAAGTATTTTGTCTAACACCACGGAAAGGATAATGAATGAAAAACAGGAATTACTTGCCTATTTTGTTTATTTGATACATGTCCATCCACCAGAAAACGCAGCCATACATGTATTTGAGCCACGATTGTGTGTGTATTTTCCAAAATGACCTCAATATTAGTAATCGAGCAATCCAGTTTAACCCTCTACTAGCCTATTCAGTGATCAATAAAATCTACCTTGCAAATGCATGCAAGCTTTGTGTCTGTATAATTAAAATAGTATAAAATAAATTTTCCAAAAATTTGGAATCATAATTCTGAAGATATTTATGACAGAAACATTTTAGTATTGAGAGTAGAAATACCGGTACATGTACGAGTGCTAATAATAGAGCACCAAGGATGAGAGTCTCCATATGGGGTGAGTGTTGTAAGCATGCATATGAAGTGTACAAATAAAAAGCAAGTTACAATATACTAGTCATTAATATATTGGTATTTTTTTTAAATAAAGGTGATTTATTTGTTGTGGTCCTCTTTTCTTTTTGTTTCCCACCTAGCAGAGAGTAGCTTCAAAATAAGTAGAGGGTGCCAACTTGAAACAATCCATGGTGGAAGATTGTTTTGATGCATGTTGCAGATTTCAGAATGTCTACATGAAATAAAGGGGAGCCATCTGGATTTCATTAAAAGAGCAGAGGATATACTGAACATGTTAAACCCACAATCAATATTTATCATCTACAAAGAGGTTTATTACCTTTAGAACAATAACTACATTTAACCCTGTGGTACATAATGCCTCAGGGATTAGGGGTTTGTTTTGTTGTGTGATGTCAATGAATATACTAATCCATACTGACTCTCTGATGTATTGTTTAATAATATAAAGCAGGGATCATGCTTTCTAATCAAAGCCATAAATGTCATTCCTGTGCATGTGTTTTTGTGTGTAACATTGTTTACACTGATAACCAATCCATGTGGAAGTTCCTGATCACATTAAATAATTGCCCACCAAATGAAGCAAACTTTGTATCAGTTAAATTAATGGCAAACACAATGGGAATTTTACTTTAAAAGTAAGCAGAAGACCATAGATTGTGCCTGAAAACATAAATTGTAGAAAAAATTATAGAGGAACATCCAAAAACTTACAAGGCATTTAAATATTATATTTGACCAAAAAAGGTTTCTGAAAACTGTCCTAAAACATGCAGTAAATACGGTAGTTTAAAATGTTGTAAAAATAATTATGTTCTAAATACAAGATGATAAATAGTCTATGAATACAGTAACACATATATACTACCTAAAGTGGCAATTACCAGTTATTATGTACTTTTGAGAGAGTGATGTATGTAAGGTAAAGTTGTTTGCATTTAAAACATGCACAGTGGTGAGAATGTTGGCATAGCCCTATGCTATTTTCATATGATGTGGCTGACATTTCTTTGGATATTTTAATTTTGGAAATTGTAAATGGTATTAGCACAATGCTAACTAAAATGACTGCTCCCTTATGTTCCAAAAATCAACCTGTATTTGTCTAAAGTACTCTATCCTTGGCAGCTATTAAAATGGGGAAAATAAATTTTGCCAGACTAGACAATACCAGCTTCTGAAAGTGCAATGAATGAATTACCAAATATATAAAAAGTAAAAAAAAATTTGTTGGCTCTTTTTTTACAATTTATCTCTGAAGTTCTGGAAGTGAAGATGAGCAAGTGGAGCTAGCACTTTTTTGAAAGATGCACATCTGAAGTAAGGCCAAGATGTATACCCTCTAACCCATATTACACCCATCAATCAGATACCAAAATAAAGAGAATTAAAGGTTCTTAGAACAATACCTAAGATATACAAAGCCTTTTTTAAAAAGCTAGTATAACTAGTGAGGAAACTCTGTGAAATTATTTTTCTTTAAAATTCTAACCCTATGCTAAATACAAAATTGTAGAGCGCCACTTAAACACCAGTTGTCACTTTGGATCAGTTGTCACCATAAGGCTAATGTTCAAAAATATTTTATGAAATAATGCAATGTTTTACTAATCATCAAAACCATTCAAGATTATCCCGAGAGGTACTTTCAATCCTAGGTACGCATAGCAAAACAAATATTCACATGTACTCACCAGATATTTAGGACATCATATTACAACAACTGGAATTCTGTAAGAACGGTTTCTTACTCTTAGCAATACTTTCGATTGATATTGGTCAAAACTGGATCATTCTGACACTGATTACTATAGCTGGAATTGCAAGATTAAGAAGATTATATCTTTCTGTTTGCCATATACTTGACAAGCTTCACACAATTCAAATCACAAAATTGTTTTATGCCAGATACCATAAAATGCAAGTCTATAATCCCAGTAACAACGACACATTGCATGACTTACAACTAATGCAATATTAGTGTCAGATGTCGAGCCTAATATGCATGATAGTGGACCACCACCTATTACTAATATTAGTACCCTTAGTCCTACATCGTGGGGTTTACCACAACAAAACAAGTTAAGGCTACGACATCGTAGCTAACCACCACCGACAACACCCCTTGAGCCCTTACGGTGGCCACTGACGACTTGAGAACACAAGACAATACTCTGCACACACGCAAAAGTGATCACGATCGGAGGGGACATACCAGCTGTAAACTGGCCTTTCCAATGATAAAACCCGACAAATGACCCCCCCCCACGTCTGAGCTTCCCTTTCCAATCATAGTGAGGGTCGACATCTTACACAGAGTTACAGGGACTGCAATAATTGAACATGCACCTTTCTTGATCCAAGAGTTTCTTGACTGCTCCGACATTTTTGGTGTAGTGGCTGATGTGTGGAGCAGCCGTGAAGATCTGGAGAAGTAAATCAATGCTCTCGGGTCAAACTCCAAAGTACCTCCGGTTAAGCTTGTTTGGGGGCAACAGTCATGCTGTTCCCCGTGTGAACGATTCGTTCTCTCACATCGGGTGAGCACCGCTGCCGTAAACCGATACGTATGGAGACCTGTCAAAAACAAACGCCCACGAAAAATTAAACTTTTCATTATAGAGGAAAATCGTATCCAAGCTAGCACTTTCGCTTAACCCCAAAGACTACTACACCTTTGCAAATTCAAGAGCAATCGTACGAATCGTACCATTGAGGCATATTTTTTGTCTCGCAGAAATAGCCGATGTTATTCCGATTGTTGGTTAATGCATAAATTAAATAAATGACAGGTATATGTCTGCTAACAACAAGTTGAAATTTATCACTTCATTAAGAAACCTATTTTACAGAGATTTGCAATGAATATACACTTTAAGACTTTAGCAAGCAACTGTAACATTATTACTTCGACGTTTTATCTAATTTGCTAAATTTGAAAATAAATGAATTAAATTACCGCTGAAAAGTGAAAACGAGACGACGCAAATGGCAGTACAGTGACTTGACTTTATTTACCCACATCATTGGATAGAAGTTTGTTAGTTTTAACTGGGATATATCGAATAAATTTAAAGACTGAGATGATAGATATTAAACTCCACAATAAGCATTTATAAATTATCGCTCAAAAGGCCTTGATCTACATTGAGCCATCCCTGCATGCATGGGAACGATATTATTGTCGTAAAATCCTGAAATGAAAGTGATTAAGAAAACAAGGATAAAAATAACATTTAATATACATATTTGTTTCTGCTATTTCTTAAGTTCTATTCATGTGTATAATTTCCAAAGCTCGGGATTATATAAGTTTGTATAGGAGTCATTTACAACTTTAGGATCAATCCATTTGAGCTAGCTAATGTTAATTTAACATGCCTATATTCCAATATGTTAACTTATCAACAGATAGGTTAATATATAGGAACATTGGCTATCAATAGACGTGGTCAATCCTACAAATACATTTGTTACTTCGAGCTCAATCCTAAAAATCAGAATCATGGCAGCGTTTTGGTTCGGACAACGGTTCGTTCAGATCACTATAAACTGCCACACTATAGACATCGTAGCGATATGACTGAAAAATTGTTAAATCTACGTTAAAAATCGTAATCACATCATATCACATCAGGAAAAAATTAGAAGCAACTGCTAAGCTGATTCAGGCCATAATAGAATACACGTGCTAGATTTTATTGTATTATTAGTTTTCACCAACACATTAAGATATGGTAAAAGGTTGATGTTCAGCGCTTCAGCCCACCGTGACTTTTTCTTATTTAGTAAGCAAACCACACACGTTGTGCAACCCTGGACCTATTAGCATTAATATTCCAGGAAAGTGAAGTGGCCCAAACAAGCAGCTAGAGTCATACAGAGCAGCGACTGGAAAAACTCTCATATAACAGTATTTTTAAAAAAAAAAAAACTGTATTTTATTATCTGTAAATCCGCAACCGCACTGTTTCTTAACTGTGATCGGAGTTGTCAGTGATTTTCCATTTCTACCAGCATTGTTTCGAATTCAGGCATGCTAAGTAGCAGCAGGCAGGGTGAACCCTACAAAAGTTTGCTCGAATCCTTAACGAAAAATAAAGGTTCCTTCAGAGGTTGAAAAAAAAAAGTCAATAGCACTAAACCAAAGTCTCTAACTAATTATATTTCCATACGGTAAAGAACCGGTAATTTAAATCGCCTGATATTAGCTCAGTTTGTTATACTATTATTGAAATTATTTTGTCCTTACTTTGTAAGGCTATTTTGTTTACTCGTAAAGCGACTCAATTGTTGTCCTTCCACCCTGCCTGCTGCTATTGATGGTCAAGGGGAACTAACCAAAGATTTTATCTAGACCAACACGATATCTTGACCTAGGATCATGTAGATTTATTGTTATAAATCCAAATGGAACAGATTGTGCTTTAGAAAAGAAATTTTTAAATTTAATCATGTCCATATCCCCTGAACACCAAGTATAATAAATATTTTGTAAGGTATAATTATCTACTGCATTAAACATAACCAAAATATTACAGTTATCTCTAATCACTTTAGGTATCTGTGTATATCGTTGTGTAACATAAATCACGTCTGTGTTTTTATGACGACCTCGAGAAAATATTCTAGCTGAATTAGATTGTTTGTCCAACATCACATCATCATATACTACGAGATTATTAATGAATCCATCTAAGTCATCTACAGATGGGGCTTCATCTATATTTGTGATAAAGTCAATAATATCGTCACCATCTTTATTAACTGATTTTGCTTTTTCATTAAAATCTTTAAGTACTTCGTAACAATGTTGATCATCTACAGACGGTGCTATTAAATATAGTTTGTTCCATCTCAACCACCTCATTATTAAATTTAATAATAATTGTGTTTTACCTGATCCAGATGGACCTATTATAATCATTCTTATCGAATTTGGTAATGCTGGATGGTGCTTCACTGGTTCCTGTTTTCGTGTCGCGGAAAAATCAATTATTGTATACATATTATTAATAACATGAGTCTATATTATGTTCGATGTAGATCATCTACACCCACCACTGGATTGACAACAATAATAACGAAAAATAAACGACATGCATTAACAGGTAAATGTGTAAAATGTGGTACACAAAAATATAAATTTATCTCAGGGACAACAAATATAGGTGGGGATATTGCTGCTTCTTTAGGAAAATTACCTGGATTACCATGGGCTAAGTATATTGGTGAGAAACACCTTCCAGGATATAATTACTGTGGTCCTGGAACTCGATGTGATATCCGACTTGATGATCAGGATCAACCAAGACCAGGAGAGTATCCAGTAAATAAAATTGATCAAGCATGTCATGTTCATGACGTTGCTTATAAAAGTAAAGATTTGCAGCAGCGGCATCTTGCAGATGTAAAATTGATTCATGCATTAAATTCTATACCTAATAAATCTGTTAGAGAGAAACTCGCTAGTTTCCTAATAAAATCCGCTATGAAAAGTAAAATAATGTTAGGGGCTGGTAATTAATTGTATAATTATTATAATGGAATCTATTTATTATAGCCCAAGAGGGTATTGGAAAGGTAAAGCAGCGATCACTAAACTTGCTAAAGCAGCAAAAGTTTCACATTCTGTTGCTGCAAATTGGTTAGCACGACAGGCAATATGGCAAATTTATCTACCACCACCAAAAAAAAATTCAATATGCACATTTTGATGTCAGTGTTCCTAACGAAGTTCATCAAGCAGATATTTTGTTTTTACCACATGATACTATTAAAACACGTGGACGAAAGTCACGCACGTACAAATACGCATTGACTGTTGTTGATATTGCAAGTGGATATAAAGAAGCTGAACCATTATCAACAAAAACATCATTTGAAGTTGCAACTGAGTTTGAGCGAATTTATCAACATGGTGGTCTACAATGGCCACAACTATTACAGGTAGATCCTGGTAAAGAATTTTTTGGTGCAGTATCATTTTTGATGAAAAAACAACGTTACAATCAGACGAGGGCATACTGAAATTCATCGTGATCAAGCAATCGTTGAACGATTTAATCGAACACTTGCTGAGCGGTTATTTGGATATCAATATGCGAAGGAAATATCTGCTGATTTTAAGTCCGGTGAGCGATCTCGTGAATGGGTTGCAAGGTTACCAAGTGTGATATCTGCATTAAATAATGTTATTACTCGTGTAACTTCCATGAAACCTTCTAATGCAATAACAAAAAAATATATACCACGTAGCTATGAATACAGACAACGAGGTCAACAACCAGTATTAGGTAATGTAATTGTGAGATATTTATACGAACCAGGGGAGTTGGAGGGTGGCAAAAGACGAGCTACTGACCCTATTTGGAGTTTGACCACACATACAATTTCTAGCGTGGTTAAATCTACTGGAAGACCTGCTATATACAGACTAGATTCTACTGCCCCTCAACGTGGATTTGTGCGTGAACAATTGCACGTAATTCCTGCAGATACACAATTACCGCCGCCTTCACTTATGTAAACTAGAACCGCTACGTCGATTACATTCAAGACAAGTCAACATTACATTTTCACGTGTGTGACCAAGATCACTATTTATTCTGTCTACGGTAAATTGTCTTGGATTATTATTCGAATATTGCAATAACATTATTGATTATTCTGTAATTGTTTTAGTTTTATAATAAATTCAGTATCAATATCAAAGTCACGTTTATTTTTTTTGTCACATTGTTTATAAGACGCTAATTTTTTCTTTATTACAACATCGTCATTAGTAAGTTCTTCAGTTATCACATAGTCTATAATAACCCTATGTAGTTGAGTTATTCGTCTGACGCGAGATACTGCAAGATATACTAAATTTGACCACTCGATCCGGTCATCTACAATCCAGATATTTGTATCAGAAATAGTTAATCCCTGTGACGAATGAATCGTTATAGCGTATCCTAACGTCCACGGTGATTTATCCATATTTCATGCTCCTTCAACTATATTAATATTTACCAAAATAATGTCATTCAATACTAGATTTTGTACTCCGCCACCAGGAATTTTAACTTCAATATTCTGTCGTCGAGAATCTGCTGGGCGATAACATAATGGTACAGGTAGATGTGAAAACTTTTCTTTATGTAACGTAAATAATTTCTTCCCGCAATTCATAACGAACTATCTTTCTACTTGCGACTATCAAATCAGTAGGTCTCCATAAAGTTAAAAAATCATTCATGGTAGTTTCTGGAATTACCTCACGCATTATCTCACATTGTATTTTATCTGGTTATAGTCTGATTAATTTTTTAAGTTCTTTCAGCGGTTCATCAATAGCTCTATGATCATCATGTATTTCTTCGTAATAATCCACATTATTCTTTAGCCATTCATGTGGAGACTGTCCAACAAAAGGCGGTGGTTGACCATGATCACCACACATAATCACAGCCGTCTTTTTTGTTAATAACCATTCAAGGAATGTTTTTAGTGTTTCTAACGACACCGTGTCTATTTCGTCCCATATAATATACTTAGGTATATATTTCTCACTCATTCGCTCAGAAGACAATGTATCTCCACACCATCTAAAAAAACTATGATAAGTGCAAGTTATACCCCTCGTTCTTTTATCTCTCTGGCTAGTTTATGTGTAGGTGTCAAAACGATCATATCTGAATTGTTGTTCATAAATAATTTAATCGCACGAGTTGTTTTACCTGACCCTCCACACCCATTAAGATAAACGGTCTTATGTGTAACCACAGGATCATACACATATGGTGCAAATGATTCTAATATTTGATTATTATTTATGTAATATATTTCCTTAATTTCAACGTCAGCAAATTCAGAATAACTAAGCATATTTTCTTGCTTTATCCTCCATGTTCCCCACTCACCATTACCGAGTAGCGGATTTAATAAATCCTTATATTTTTTGTTTATATAAAATGAATCCGTAGCGACTCTAACAGCGTGACGAGGAAATCTATTTATCATCGACAGTAGATTTATAGAAACATAGGCTAACATTGAAGATCTCAAATGAGTAAACTGCGGTGAGTCGCCATCAAGATAGCTCACAATAGTACCTAGTTTGGTTCCATCCGATAAATAAGCATTATTTCGGTTTATAAATGTGTTTCTCTCTGTTGTATCAGCGATTATAAAATCTAACTCAGTATCGTCCATAATCAATCTTGTACAGTGTCGTTTATAACCGTATGAACCACCTTGAGTAAACTTACCAATTATCTTCCTACCGAGATCTTTTGCACGCTTCTGATCGTGCTCGTCTCTGTATTTACGTATATTATTATTAATATTAATAATGTCATCTTCGGCAAGATCAGGAAATTCCTTCCTGGCATCTTCTATATTAAATCTGTCCGGTTCTGGTAACCAAACTTGCTTTTGTGGACTATAGGATATAATCGCTTCATTTACTTTTAACGATACTAATACTCCAGCATGAATCATATATCGTAATAACACTATTGGTGCCCAATATTTTTCTAAAAAGTGTTTACCAAACCAAATATAAGTAATCGGATGGAGATCTTTTGCGAACTCAAATGATTTTATATATGTAAATCCTGTTATGTCAAAATCTGATAAGGGTCCATTTATTGAAACTCTAGCCATGTCATGTTTAGGATGTCCGAATCTGTTAAAATATTTAGAACACTCACCATATCCAAGAAAACTTCCAGGATAACATGCAGCCATATCGACTGATATAACATCATTATAATCGTATTTAGTATTCCATAATCCTCCGTGTCCATATTCTATGCAACTTTTTTGTATATCCTCAATAAATTCTGATCTTGTAGGTTTCCATGAATTTTTTTTTCCTGAGCAAAATGGGCCGCGACTGATGGTACGGTAAAACAATTATTCAGTAGTTGTCTGATTTTGTCATCGTCAGAAGTATATTTTAGTGCAAGATTTCTCATTTCTTCATAAAAAGATTCTGTACGATAAATATCACCATTGGGTCGTACAAATTGATCATGATAACCGTGTTCCGAACTCTGAAATAACCAAATTGATACAGGGTCTTTTTTACTTATATTTTTAATAAAATCAAATACATGACCATTATAAAATTTAACCATTCTGTCTCGTGGGAATATTGTTACAGCATCAGTCCATGCATGTGCATTATGATCAATGATTGTTATAGGGCTTCCATTTTTTGTATATTTTGGTTTGTATAATATCCCTCCCGTTAACGTTTTTACTGTTATTGGAAATCTTAATGACTTTTCTAGCTTAGCAACATCTTTAATAGATGCACCTGAATCTTTAACGGTCTCTGTCCATTCATGTATTTTTTTACGTCTTAAATCTGTTAAGCCATTGCCACGCATCGCATTTGTAAAATGTTCAGTAATGCGTTCAGCCACGCAATTTATTTTTAATTCTGAGAGTCTCATCGGTTTGAGATCCGTAATATTAGGTTTATCATTTAGTAAAAACAATCCATATACCACAGCAGTAACAGGATACCCTCGCTCAAAATACGGTCTATCAATACCAGTCAGTATTCCAGGTTTGGATTTGTTACTTAATAATATCTTTTTATTATTTCCAGACTGTATAAAAATAGGATTCCTCTTGTCACAAATCATCCATATATTATCGTCTCTCTTCACAATAAATTTTATTAAAATAAGATATTTTTGATTATCAAGGTGGTTAATAATTACTTTCCCCCGTTTGTCGTTCATTACATTAATAACATTTTCAACTCTAAAAGTGGACCATACATATTTTGCACCTTCCTTATAAAATTCCTTCTTAGCCTCACGGATACGTTTGGTTATATCTGTATTTGTTAAAGCTAGACCTTTCATCGAAACACTAAATTTATATTCTGGTAGTCTGTCAAGATCAAATCTAGTAGCAGATGGTTCAATTGCTGATAATTCCTCCATCATTATAATTAAGACAAATATTCAAATTGAAATTTAGTATATATAGATATATAAAATGATTCAAACTGAAAAAAAGTGTATTTGGTTGAAAATTGGACATATTTCTCATTGTGATAAACCATGCGTAAACAAAAAAAAAATACTGTGGTTACCATATGCAAAGTATTAGACATGGAAGTACTGGACCAAAACCCTGCATTCAATGTGATATTGAAGTTAGGGGGGAAACGCAAATTTGTGCAAATTGTGGAGGTAAAAAATATAGGGAACTTAAAACGCTATTATGACAAAAAAAGATACATCGACAGGTAAATCCCTTATAAAAACAGAAAAGGATTATCTAACCAGATTTCAAAACAATGATTTAGACAAATAAATATTATATACAAATGGAGCAAAAAGAATTTGAGACATCCAATATATACGAATTACGAGGCGTCCAGATATGGTATTATTAGACATTGTAGACTAAAGAAACCAGTAGGTACTATTGATAATGCTGGTTATTTTAGATTTAACGTTAGTGGAAATAAAATATATTTATCACATAAGTTTATATTTGAATGTTTTTATGGGAAAATCAATGATGGACTTGTAATCGATCACATAAATTCAGATTCGAAAAATAATAATTTATTAAATTTACGACTTACTACACAGAGTCAAAACTGTAAGGCAGGAAAAAATGACGTTAATAATCATTGCAAGAGAGCAAGAGTTATTAAATCTATAAATGTGCAGACAGACCAAACAATAATATTCAGTTCGATAAGTAAAGCTGCCAAATATTTCAGTATCAATTCAGCATCAATAAAACGTGTAGCTGATCATATATATAAATCTGCATATTCAATAAAGTATGACCAAAATATTATATTTGAATACATATAATAACTGTGTACTCTTAACTCAGAATAATATTATTTTACTTTATAAATAATTCGATTCTATCAATCTTACCAAGGATCCTGTTTAGCAATAATCATATTTCCTGACTGTGTCAGGGAATCACTTTCATTATCACTGTTCTCAGTTTCGCTATCATGTATTACAGAATCAAATAATATAATCCGTTTAAGTTGAGTCACACGATTATCAATCATTTTATTTCTTTCGTACTCGTGAGATAATGCACTTTTTATTTTTTTCGATTGAACGCATAAGAGGCGAGCATAATCTTACATGTTTGTCATTTACGACAGCTAAGGATTCTAACATAGAATTATATATCGACTTTATAAATCTGTAATTGGAATTTAACGTAAACTTATTTTGAAATTTTCTCTCCTGTAATAATTCAAAGTCATATATGATTTTTTCAGGGTCAAGGTTACCGGATAAATTGACTCCTTCATACTTTAATTTTTTAATAGCAGAAATAATATCATTAATATTTTCACTGTTCATTATATATATATATATATATATATATATATATATATATATATATATATATATATATATATATATATATATATATATATATATATATATATAAAGAATACAAATCATATGGCGAATAACAACCCTCTCAAGCGTACTGGATCCACCAAGGGATCACGTTTGTCAGGGATTAATTAAAATAGATGCAATAAACTGACGACGAACAGTACGAAACTAGTAACTAACTAGCCTAAGCGCTTTCGACTCTTAATGAGTCTTTTTCAAAGGCAAATACAAAACATAGTTACGACAAGAATAACCGGTATAGAACCAAATATCCGGGATATAATCTGCGTTACATATGTACACAAAGTAAAAATAGATGTCGCTTTGGCTTGTAGACTTTTAGGGAATTATACAACGTTTTCAGTTTCCGCAACTAGTCTATACAAGCTGGTTGTATTTATAGTTTTAGCACATGTGAAGATAGAAATGTAGAGGTTTACAAACGCAACGTTTTTGTGTTTATTTGTTTGTCGTAACTATGTTTTGTATTTGCCTTTGAAAAAGACTCATTAAGAGTCGAAAGCGCTTAGGCTAGTTAGTTACTAGTTTCGTACTGTTCGTCGTCAGTTTATTGCATCTATATATATATATATATATATATATATATATATATATATATATATATATATATATATATATATATATATATATATATATATATATATATATTTATTTATTTAAAATAAAAAAACAAAACATATAATCACAACACAACTGCATATGAACTTTCAGCTTGTTATATGACATGCTGATAAGCTCAGGGGTATTTGAATTAATCCCCGTGTGATCTCCTAAGGTGCCAAATAACATCTTAGTGAGACCAGGAGGAAATTCGAAAGACGAAAGACAAACCCCATTTTGACCCCCCCCTGTTGCCCTATGACATCAGAGCAGGTTCAAGAGGTTACATTAAAGATTATATGAACATGAAATATATACAGATGAATATGTGGTGTTGATATACTTATCTCTAAGACCTTAATACTAAGGACGGCACACTGACTTCATTTGAACTCCTCGGTTGTCCTATGACATCCGGGTAAGTCCAGAGGTCACATTAAACGATGTATGAGCATGAAATATATACAGATGAACATGATTTTGATTTGGACGGATTTTGATGTGGACGGCACAAACCTCATGTTTTCCTTGAAGATGTTCACAATAATATCTTTTTAGGAACAGAGGTTACATATAACGATATATGAGCATGAATATATATATATATATATATATATATATATATATATATATATATATATATATATATATATATATATATATATACATACATACAGATGAACATGATTTTCATTTGGACGGATTTTGATGTGGACGGCACAAACATAAACTTATCCTAACTGGAAATACATAAATCCATCAGATTTAAATACACTCACCCACAATATACCCTGTGAGTGATACAAAAATGTACCAGCCACTTGGTATATTTGGCGGGTGAGTGTATTTGATCGCAATGGACTTCGTCTCCCCACTTAAAAACACAAACTGGCATAATATCGCCAAATCGTCGCCATATTTTTTGGCTGTCACGAGGATTTGAACTTACGCAGTGTTTCACCTAAGTACCACAGCCACACGATTTTTTTTTCTCTTTTTTTATATTCTTTATTTAAAAAACAGCGTTCTTTACAAGATGTAGATTAAAAGTTTACAGTCAGTATGTACATAGTATTACAAAACGTTAGTTTTACATAGTGAGAAACATTTTTCCTCTTTTACTCTTATTAGCGGATTGTCTTGTACAAAATATTTTGTAAACAAAGTCTGATCTTTGTCATTGTAATGTTGATACACGTATAATATGTATTTCCTAGTCAAATATTTAAACAATTTTTCTATGTCTATTTTCTTCCCTATTGTCGACATGCTGTTTCGTCTTTTGTAAATACACAATCGAGCAAGGCTCAGAATGTAGTTTAAGAAATAACTATTGACCGATGCTGCTTCTTTGTTATATCCTATCATCAACATTTGTTCAAAGGAAATACTATGAAGAACATCAAGTCTACAGTTTTTGAAAAGAATCTCTACAATATATACAATATAATTTTTAAAAGAACTTAGTTCAGGACATTTGAAAAACATATGAAATAAATCTTCTGTTTCCAACTGGCAGACTGGACACTTGTCATTATCAATTTTGCCATAATATTTCAGTCTTTCTTTTGTAAATATTCGATTGTGCATTATTTTATAATCTAATTCCATACAATCTGGGGTTTTGAAAGGCAAGTGAATTAATTTCCAGTTGTCTAGCTTTTCTAAACTAAACATCTTACTCCAAAAGCAAACCGAAGATGGTTCTTGAAAAATGGAAGTAGACAAAAGTTTGTAAAATATTTGTGTTGTGCTTGAACATAGGTCATACAATTTAGTACCATCTTTGAGATATATATTCTTATTTGTTTCAGTAGGTTTTGACTCTTTTGTAAGAATATGTCTCCAGTTTAATGGTAAACTTTCTAGTATGCAATTATAGTCTTTTTTATCTTTTCGGCTTTTATCTCAGGATTTGATTCGTATATTATTTCTTGAATAGCTCTATAAGGTAAAAAGCCAGGTATAAACTCATATGTAATGTCCTGAACACGAACAATTCCTGCTTTTATAAATTCTACGAAAAATAACTTTTTACCAGCATAAGTAATATTAGGATTTAAAAAAAGAGGTTGTTCAAAAACATTCTTCACATCAATATTTGTGTCAATATTATTTCTAATTTTTTCCCATGCATAAAATATTTCTCTGTAAAATATAGGGAGGGTATTCAATTGTTGCTTATTTAAGGACATGAGAAATAAATCTTTGGTCAACTTCATGTTCAGAACAGTAGATAAAAAGTAATCAAAGGTAGTTTTCCACATAGTATGACAATTCGTATCAAAGTATCTTTTTAAAAATTTTAGTCTGAATGCATACATTTTCGTCTTTATATCAGTTAACTGTAGTCCGCCTTTTCGCTTATCCCCAATTAGCGTAT
>JAEAOA010000677.1:0-12645 GCA_016746295.1 Potamilus streckersoni
CCGAATACCCCAGTCATTATACAATTGCAACGGGCGCAGTGATTATTCTGTTTTTCTTTAAGCTTTATTATTCAGCAACAATATCAAATTCTCGTTGTTTTTTTTTGTCCTGCTGTTTGTAGCCAGAGAGTTTTTTATTAATGATGCTAATATCAGTGTTATCATCGTTTGCATTAAAATCATCAACTATAACATACCTTCGAACTTGATTTATTCGTCGTACTCTGGACACTGCGAGATAGACTAAATTTGACCATTCAATGCGATTATCAACTATCCAGAACAATTGTATCCGTGATGGTCAATCCTTGTGGACGAGTGTATTGTTGTTACATAACCAAGCGTCCATGGTGATTTATCAGCGCATAATGCATCTTCTACAGTATTGATATCAACTAGCACAATATCATTTTAACACTAGAATCTGTTTCTCCGTCTGCCTGGAATTTCAACTTCATTATTCGGCTTTCGTGTATCCAATGGTCTATAACACAACGGAACTGGAAACGTTGGGATTTTTTTCTTGTGTAGCTCAAACAACTTTTCTGAAGTGCTCTCTGACTATCTTTCTACTTGCTACTACAAAATTCATTGGGTTTCCATGGTTCCCAAAAATCATTCAAAGGTGGGTTCAGAATTATTTCACGCGCGACTTCACATTGAAGTCTATCGGGTTGTAATCTAATTAGTTTTTTAAACTCACGTAACTGCTCATCGAGTGCTCTATAGTCAGTATCAATTTCTTCGTAATAATCAACAAATCCTTTTAACCAATTATGTGGACTTCTACCAACAAATGGTGGTGGTTGACCATGATCGCCGCTCAATATAATTTTTGTATTTTTTGCAATAACCAATCAAGGAAACATTTTTAATACATCTTCTGAAACAGTACATCTTCATCCCAAATAATAACCGCTGGAATAAATTTCTCACCCAGTCGCTCAGAGTCCAAGCATCGCCCGTGTATCGAAAAAAACTATGATACGTGCAAGCTTCACCCTTTCGGTGTTTGATCTCTCTCGCTAGTCTATGGGTTGGTGTGAGTACAATCATGGACGTTCTCTCTCGATATAATTCTATCGCACGTGTTGTCTTTCCAGATCCACCACAACCGTTTAAATAAACTGTTTTATATCTAAAAATTGGATCTGATATCGGTGGTGCTTTAGACATAGATTTTTCACTGATAGAATTATCGTTCTTCAGGTAACTGCTTTTAATCTCAACGTCTGCTGATTCAGAATATTCGCGTTGTATATTCTTGTTTAATTCGCCATGTTCCCCAAGTCTCTTCGCTATTAGTAAATTTAGTTATCTCTTGATATATTTTTATCGACATACATTGAATCAATTGCAACTCTGACTGCTATACTAGAAAATCTATTTATCATTGCAAATATATTGATAGATGCATAACCCAGCATAGAAGCTCTCAATGTAGATATGCAGAGCTTCCCATCACTGTAAGTAACAATTCTACCTAACTTTGTTTTATTGGACAAGAAGGCTGTTTTACAATTTGCGTATCTATTTTTCTCTACTGCATCTTTAATAACGAAGTCGTATTCGGCATCATCTATATCAATCGTGAGGATTGTTTTTTAAAGTTAAATTTTTTTCCACCCTGTGTAAATTTACCGATTATTCTTCGGCCGAGATCCTTTGCTTCATTATTTCGTTGATTAAATATTTTTTTGACCATTCAATGATGTACTCCTCGTCAGCATCAATATGTTTTCTAGACTTATCGATTATACTATCAAGACATTCTGGTTCTGGTAACCAGACATTGGTTTGTTTTCGATATGAGATAATCGCTTCGCTGACAATCAACGAAACTAACACTTTACAATCAATCATATATCGCAATAACACTATTGGGAACCACATCCTTTCAGCCATGTGTCTACCAATCCAAACATAACAACACGGATGAAGTCCTTCAGCGAATTCAAATGATACTACGCAAGCAAAACCGGTCAAATCAAAAATCAGGCAGTGGTCCATTAATAGCAACGCGAGTCATTTCATGTGTGGGATGTCCAAACCGTTTAAAATACTCACCAGCGAATCCATATCCTAGAAAACTTCCTGGATAACAGGCAACGATATCAACTGATATCATATTCTCACGATTGTACTTAACGTTCCATAGACCGCCATGATAATATTCCAAACAGCTGGATTGAACATCCTGTAAAAACTCTTTTCGTGTTGGTTTCCAATTATTTTTCTTTCTTGCAAAATGAGCTGCAACCGATGGAATTGTAAAACAATTTGTAAGTAACTGTTCGTAATCTTCGATTTTTCATTAAAAACGCTAGCGTTTTCACTGAGACTTTTGCTAGATTTTTCATCCTATTATGTAGACTTTCACTACGATATAATTCACCGTTAGGTTTTCACAAATTGATTGAATTGACATTCTTCATCTTCAAAACTATGAAGTAGCCATACTGATACAGGGTCGTTTTTACACAAACTAGCAATAGCATCGAATAATCTTTCTTCAGTGAGAATACCATCCTTGATGAATTCTTCTGGGATATACTTCACTGTCTGTCTCGCGGGAATATTGTAACCGCGGATGTCCATGCGTGCTTGTTATGATCAATAATTTTGATTGGAGCTCCGTTTTTATTGTATTTCGATTCGTATAATACTTCGCCAGTTATCGTTAAAACGGTTATCGGAAATCTCAACGACTTTTCCAATCTAGCTATATCGGAAATAGTTGCTCCGTTCTCTTTCACTGTTAGCTCCCATTCATCTATTTTTTTATGTCTTAGATCGGTTAATTTATTCCCACGGAGTGCATTTGTAAAATGTTCTAAGACTCTTTGTGCCACACAGTTGAGTGGCTTTTCCGCTGACGTTGACTGTTTCATTGGTGCTAGTTTTCCAATGTCAGGGTTATTTAACGGATACATCCCATAAACGACTGCTGTTTCTGGATACGCTTTTTCATAGTATGGTTTATCAATTCCAGTTAACAGCCCTGGTCTGGAATAACGGCTAACAATGACTGATGTCCCATCTTTGAGAATTGGAACAAATTTGTCTCTTATAATATATTCGCCCGATTCTAATTTGATAATGAATTTCACTCTGATAAAATACCGTTTATTGCCAAGTTGTGATAGTATCATAGCTGCTGTTTCATCATTCATTCTAGCATCAACAACACCATCAATTCTAAATGTTGACCAGGTGTGTGATGCATCATCCTGTTTAAACTCATGAACACAATCTCGTATTTTTCTAATCAGAATTCTATTAGTTATTCTCTCTTTTGGTACGTCTTCGAGAGTTCTATCAAGATTGAATTTAATATTTTTCCGAGGCTTGATTGCCGATAATCTCTTGAATTCTTCATTCATATAAATAAGACAAGTATTTAAATAGAAAAGTTTGTTTATATATAATGAATCACTGCAAATGGCTTATGATCGGATCAGTAACCCCATGCAATAATCGTGTAGAGGTGAATTCTGTGGATATCACTTACAGAGTGTCAGAAATAATTCGACAGGCCCGTCCCCATGCATAAATTGTGGGGTGGTGTGAGAGGAAAATCACAATTATGTATCAATTGTGGGGGTAAGCGGTTTAGAGAATTGAAACGTTATTATGAATAAACGAATAAAAAACGCCATCATTGACCCTAACCATGACTCTGTCAAAGACAAAATCATAAAAACCCCTCAAGACTACATTAATAGATTTATAATTAAAGCAAATGATGAATTAGACAAATAGTATTATTATATAAATGGAGCAAGAATTCAGACCACATCCAATACTCGTTAATTATGAAATATCTCGTAATGGTGTTGTTAGACACTGTAGACTAAAGAAACCCTGTGGATATTGTTAATAGTCAAGGGATACTTGATGTTTTACTGCTGGAGGAAAGGGATATCTCTGTCATAGGCAGTCTTTGAGTGTTATATGGGACCGATTAAAGATGGCTGTGTTATTGATCACATTGATTCTAATATTCAAAATAACGCGATTTCCAATTTACAGTGTATTTCTCAAAGAGAGAATATAAAAAAAGGAAAGACAGGGACTTGATAAGTCAGTTGGAAAGAGACCAGTACAGTCATTTGATACAACGACGAATGAAGAAAGAGTTTTTCATTCAATGAATGCTGCGGGAAAATATTTTGGAATATGTATTCCTTCAGTACGAAAAGTTGCTGAAGGGATTATCAAACAGCTATCTCAAAGAAAAATGGACATAGAATAAAGTTTTCCTATTTACAAGATAACTCTCAATAGTGAGTTATGTGCTATTTTAGTCATTTTTGCATGATTTTACCATTCAGATCAATTACCATAGGGCAAAACACTAAAAACGTTTCGCGCGTTAATACATATTTTTTTTTCAATATTCACGTATATATGCATTAAAAGAGTAAATGACAATAACTGGAACAGCCGGAACAGCCACATAGTAAATATAGTTATTGTACCGGAACGCGCGCGTGTAAGACAAGACACTGGGCCAGGGTTCTCTATTAATAGATTTTTTAAAAATCCCAATTACAAAGACGGCGTTAACAGCGTTTGTATGAAAATGAAATTACTTTAAAATTACAAATTAGTGAGGTCAATATAGTATACTGGGCTACATGTTGTTTAGCTTTTTAAGTGTGGCTATGTGTAATAAAATTCAGAAAAATATCATTCTCGATTCAAGAAATAGCAGGTCCTGAATTGACAGGGGATCCCCATTAGCGGAGTTATCTTGTCATGTAAATCCATTATTACTACGATTATTATCGTAATATTATAGAAATTAATAAAAAAAATGCTATTATTTAACAGTTGTATTTCTTGTTTTAATGTTTTATTTAAATACTTAGCTTCCATTGAAATTACTACACAGTATTCATTATGAAATGCTAGGAAAATATATACACACCTACACATTGACACTGCAGTATTAGTTCTGCCTTATTTATAATATGAGCCGTACTAAGTTTGGGGCTTTAAAAACGAAGCCCACTTGGCCCTTTTAGTGGGGGCCAATAAAACGCCCACGCCAGTGACATGGTGGGTGGTTGAATTGTTTCATCTGCAACCAGGGGTAATTTCTTGGGGTTGCTTTGATTGGCAAAGTGGGGTAGGTCGCCCCGTCGTTTCATGTTTGTATCGTCTGTACTGTCCCTATCATACCGTCTATATAGACCATCCTTCATATAACCTTCCTATATATTCCGCTTGTATTATAACCTATAATCGCATTGTAAATACTCATTCATTGTAATTATTCTTGTATTGCATGCATTGTATATATCCTTATATAATCGCATTGTAAATACTCATTCATTGTAAATATTCATTCATTGTATATATATCATCCTATATGTAATGTACTGTCCCCCCCACAACATATCTTCCGGAAGACCTAATATAGCATTTGTTACGTTAGAGCTTCCAATTGGGAGATCTATGTTTGTGGCCCTTGGGCTTATATAATGCGAAGGCACTAAATGAGTTCCAAGAATGTGCTGTCCCCCCTCTGGGCCTCTTTGACGTCGTTTGGCGCGAAAGAGGTTCCAAATGAGGCTTTATGTTATATGTTCAATGTTTGTAAAGAAATCACTTGGATTTCACGTCTAATACCCATATAACCCGCCCTTGAACTCGATTGGGGGGTTAGGGTATTGTATAAGTCTTTAATGTATGTGCCCTTTCTTGCCTCGAAACTCGAATGAGGAAGAGACGGGCATTGTATATGTTTTGTTTTTTTGTATATAAAAATATTTTAAAGATACAAATACATTAGTAATAATAATAAATGGAATTTCAAGATATTACATCTATCATCACAGAAATATCAAATTTAAGAAATCAAGGAATCGTACTTTCTGAATTTTTGAATGAAGACAGACTTTTGAATGAATTTGAACAAATTGATATACAATTGAAACATGGAAGATATGTTCTACCTAAAATGTATTCACTGATAAAAAGAATCCAAAAAGCGGTTAATGCTTCTTTGTATAACAATGATATTAATTTATTCATTCGGCTATTTAGTATAGTTGAAGCCATTAGAAAGAAACTCGGGGAACAGTACCAAGTTCGGTCAGAGATTGCTTTGAAAGTGAAATCTATAAGACGTTTGATTGATGCAAGCATTGAAACCGACAATTGAAAAAATCGTTAGCATTTCCAATAATGACATCAGAAGCATTAACTACCAGACTAGCCCGTGAGAGGTTAGCATTACTGAAAAAGTTTATACCAATTCGAGATAACGTGCGAGATAAACTACAACTTAGACAGCAAGCGCAGACTGACTTTTCTATTGGAAGCGAACAACTTTTTGCCCCTGTAACTAAAGCCACTAAAGATATGAAACTTGCAACAGAACGTGCTATATACGGCGACATCCCTAAAGAGGGAGCAGTACCTATTATTGATGTATTAGGAAAGATTGCTACAGAAACTGAAAAAACTCACGAGGGAATAAAACAGCTTCCTGGTTGAGTTGCAAACTCCACGAGAAATCAACAAATGGGTTAATATGATTATTGATGATAACCCCGTTGAAGGTTGATGCAGTGCTTCCGTAAAAAAATTGTTCCTTTTAACGAGAAAAATCACTGATGAAGCTATAAAAGAATCAGACGATTCAATCGCGAAAACTAAAGAAGACCTATTATGCGTTATTTTGGAAACTTTGCTGTAAAAATTATTATAACAGGGAGAAATTTTAAAAGACGATATAAAAAAACACAAAAAACAAAAATCATATGGTGGATTGATATCTAAAATGAATAAGAAATCACCGACAATTTTAAAATAAGAATACCGTGGAATACAGAGCGTTTTATAAAATAGAGTTGAAGCGGAGATGTTTTAGAACAACAACAACAACGCAAAGAATAACAACAAAGTCGAAGTCGAGGTCCGAGGACGAGGTTCGAGGTCGAGGTCGAGGTCGAGTCGAGGTCGACAATCTCCAGAAATTCAAAATGTTTCCGAACCAGCTCCAGAAATTCAAATCGTTTCCGAATCAGAAAGTACGTCAGGAGAGGGGTATGGAAGTTCTCATCATGATTCTCATATGTGTCCTAGTAATATCATTAATGATATATCACGACTTGAGGTTCTTATGGGAGGTAAGCGAGCTGGAAATAACTCATTCGAAATAACTACTGAAGCATTTCATAATTTCAGACGATAATTCCAAGGTTGGATAACTGATACTCATACGTATCGAGCACTCTTGCATGCGTTAATGGACGGAATTCCGGCGGAATTTAGCGACCGAAATTGACTTTAGAAATGCCAAAGTCAGATCAAATAAGATGATAGTACACTATAATCACAATAAACCAACAAACGTGTATGTAGTGAACTCAAGATTGCCCGTTTATAAGGCATACTACGGTGACGGCCTTGGATATACCATGTCTGGTTTATTATTCACAAGAATAGCCCCAAAAGTAGCACCAATTGCTAAACAATTAGCGATGAAAGCCATTGATGTTATTCGTAATAAGGGAATTAACGCTGTTGGAGATCTTGCAGGAACGGCCTTTTCTACCGCAAAGAATAGAATAACGTCATTGGTGAAATCTAGATTCGGACGAAAACCACCACACCACCGCTACCTTCAACAACAATGATGCCTGCAAATGTCAGTAAAGTGATAAATAACGCAGTGGAACAAAAACTAGCATCATTAGCAATGACTTCACCAGATAGTAGTAATATTGCAAGTATGATAGCGGGAAGCGGTCTTGGAGGAAATCGAAAAAGAAAATGATTTAGAAAAACGATACGTTTTAGTATAAATGGCATTTAAAAAAATTGCTGATCCAGCGTTTGATATGGCGCACCGGTGAATAAAGATGATTCTAAAATTAACTATCAGTATTATGCCTATCCTGCAAGAGAGCCTAATCAAAAGGGAGAGTTGAACTTCAAGTTCAAGATACAAGTAGATACTTATTTGCCGTGTGAGGCTTTTATTGAAGTAGAAGGAGAGCTTGTAAACAAATGTTGCAGCTGATACGCCATATGAGATGACCAAAATATCCGAGTTGGTTTCGTAAATAATGGCATTATGGCGCTATTTAACAGTGCAAGATATATCATTGATGGAAAAGAAATTGAATCAATAGAACAAGATGTTGATATTGCAACAACAATAATCGGACTTGCGAGATATTCTGATGATTATACAAGGTCGGCTGGTCCGTCTATGATGTTTGCTAAGGATACTGTCTGATCAGGCTGACCATATTCAGTTTATTACAGTACGAACTGCGGTAAGATACTGCAGAAGCTAATCAACAACTCGCAGCTAATCTAGACCGTGAAGATAGACCAGCCAATCCATTCGACATTTTAAAAAAAGGGTCAATGATAATTACAATCTAGGATTTGCAACACGAAAAGGGAGCATTGAAAAGGACAAGCATCGACGGTTTTCATGTGCAATTCCGTTACATCATATATTCGGATTCTGTAGAAATGTCAGAAAAGTCATCTATGGAGCAAAGCATACAGTCGTGTTAGTGCGAAAAGAAAATGACAATGATGCAATCTTGGCATGCTGATGGTGTTGATGATGGTAAAGTCATTTTAAATAAATTGACTTTATGGATACCCGTCTTGACACCAGCAGTTACAATAGAGCAAGAATTACTATCGTTTATGGACACAGGTGGAAAATCATTGCTAAGTTGGCTAACAACAACGACTGATACGAAGCAGGATAATGTAAATGGCACATTTACATGGCACTTAGCATCAAAACAAGGTGTTTCAGCTCCACGTCATATCTTTATAGCGTTACAGGATGCAAATCGAGTGGGTCGTCAATTATCTAGTCATATGATATTTGATAAATTAGGAGTAAGTGAAGTTTCGTTGAGAATAAACGGACAACAAGAGCCAGCAGAGATTGTACATCTTAATATGAAAACAACTACATAGCTCGTGTATATCATAGAATATTGTCGTATATGGGTCGTGATCAAAATGTTGATACTGGTTTGCAAATATCGCAAATTGATTTGAAAAACACTATCCGATTTATTACTTTTCATTGGAACAGTCTTGACATGATGAGACAATCTGTTGTTGATATTACTTCCAAGCTCGGGTACAACGCCCTGCTGGTATAGCCGATTATAGAGCAGTTGCTGTCATTCTCAGTGATAAATCAATGTTGTTAGAAGGAGTTGGCGGACGAATGAGACTTATTGATGCACCAGTGAAAACATGGTAGTTAGGATTTTCACAATAAGATCAATTGAAAGTGTAAATTACATTTTAGAATAGAATGACATATAGTATTGTTAATGTCCAGTTGACTGATGGTCAGGTCAAGAAATTGAAATCAAAGTCGGCTAAAGAATGTGGAACTACAATAACTAACGCTGAAACCCACTCAAATGTCCGGTGGTGCACATAAATTATCACTGACAGATCGTCAAATAAAACATTTCAATGATGCGCTAAAGAACAAACGAGGAGTTCAAATTGATTTTTCGAAAGCAGCTATCGCCAGTATGATAAAATCGGGTGGAATATTCCCGCTGTTAGCTGCTATTCCAGCATTGATTGCAGCGGCTGCCCCAGCGGTTGCGAAGGCGGCAGCGTTAGGAGCCGTTGGTACTGCTGCAGGAATGGCCCTGAAAAAAGCTACTGGGAAAGGCTATAAAAAAAAAGGAAAGGGTCTAAGACTACCAGGAACTCCACACAATTGGTACAAGGGCACGGGCCTAAGAATACCAGGAACGGCTTATTAGTGGAAAAATCCCTAGGATTTTCACCAATGTCCAATTTTGATTTAATTGATGCTGTAAAATCATTATCAATAAAAAACTTTAGAGGAGTTTTCATGAGAGATCAATTACCGTCAAAACCAACCAATGAAAAATGAAACGGGTATTATCAATCTCGATAACAGCAGCGGAAAAGGAACTCATTGGGTCGCATATGCAATTGATCCACGTGGAATTGTCTATTTGATTCATATGGATTAGCTCCACCAAAAGAATTCATGCGATATGTATCCACAATAACAAAGTCATCTCCAATTTTTTATTCCACGCTACCAACACAACAGTTAAATGATCCACCGATATGCGGTCGTGAAGTATTAAATGTCCTTGCAGAGATATCTAAATTTCCAAGAAAACCACCACAAGTTGTTGTTAATGAATATACTAGCAGGCAATGGCAAAAACGATAGCGTTATGATTTAGAAAAACGTAGCATTTTCGTATAATGATTGATATTTGGGGACGACCTTTATCAGAATCAAAAAAAACAGAAACCGATAGCAAATTCGCTGTCGAAAGTGTAAAAAAAATAATCGAAGATGAAATCGCCGAGACATATTTGTCAAGTGTAGATCCTGGGGAAATAGTTGTATTTCAAGATCGCCAGGGCAAATTGAAATCTAGTAATGTTTCATTGGATGATGTCTTAATACGAAGACGTGACGTCGTTGAAGATACAATAGTGTTATATTCAAATGATGGAAAACTCAAACCAGGTGTACTCGTTTCTACAATCACAGATGCATTAAAAAATTTAAATGAAGAACTTGAAAAACATATAACAACATATACTTCCCTTCGTAGAAATATTATCAATAAATTCTTTGGAACACCAGCGGTAACCTCTCCATCTCTCGCTGAAATTAAATCCAATTTTGATGAAATTAAAGCTAGTATTAAAAATATTAATGATGCTGGATTTAGTATTATTAGAGATAGCATTAATAGTATTAAAAAATCTATCGAGGATATTACAAAATTTAAAACAGACAATCTTCCGCTACTTGAAAGAATAAAGATTCCTCATGAGAGAAATATCATAAATATGATATACACAGTTCTCTCTGGATCATTAGATTGGGAACCTAAAAAGAATACAGTAACCCTCACTGTGTCAAACAAGGGTATTTATCGATTAACAATAGTGTCACTGAATCAGTTTAATATATCATCATCGACTTCATATGGATACAACAACGTGATTTCAACGACTATTGACGTGGGTGAATACAAACGGTTTACAATAACAAGCACTGATCCTAATTTAAATAAGACATCATTTGTATGGTACATGGAGTTTGTAGCTGATCTAAATTAGAATTTTAAACAATTAAAAACCACTTGAGGTTTTAAAATAATATGATTCCATCATCGCAATATCGCTATGATACCGTCAAAGACTTCTTAACAAAACTCAAAACACTCATTGATGAATATGAAATAAAAATTAAAAAGTATCGCAGGAGAATTACCGTAATTGATGTTACAGTATACTCGGTATCTGGTATAATGGCCGGTGCTGGTATTATACTATCTTCAGTAACAATGGTAGCTCCGATTGCTGTCCCAATTGCTATTTCCGCGGTGACAACATTTGCTGGACTTGCAAATGCTATTACTAAAAAAATATCATCGTGTTCTCAAGAAAAACTTAACGACTATATAGTAAAACATCAAGCAGTATCTAACGGTTACTCACAATTATCCTCGATGATGACATCAACGATTGATGATACGATAATTACCGAAGACGAATTCTCCGCGATGATACGTATTTATGATACTACGATTAAAAACGCTAGCGTTTTTTTCATCTATTGCAAAATTAGACATTGTAAATAATAATAATAATGTCGCAAGAGATTCAACTACTTCAGCGGATAGCAGAAAATACCACTCCGCGGAAAACAAGTATGATATCAATATCGTCAACAAACCCTAAATTCAGTGTGAATTTTCCCTCGCCTGTTTCAGTAAAGGAAATCGCGTTGGCAAAATTACGAGTGTATCATAGTTGGCCTAATATCAGATCGGTTCCATTTGGCGGTCAGAGACCTAATAATTCTCTGGTGTTTGCATATAGGAATAAAAAAGATGACACTCCAGATTGGAACGTTGTTTCAATACCAACTGGGTCCTATCAAATTGAGCAAATTAATAATGAATTACAACGTAGAATAAAATCCATTACTAAAAAAGAATCAAAAATTGCGATAACAGTTCATGAACCAACACTATCATCTACAATTGAAATAGGCTCTCCTGGGTACGTTGTAGATATTTATAACAGTTCAATAAGAACAGTATTAGGATGGCCCGAAGATCCACCTAGAAGTGCTGGTAATTCCACGCCCGAGCCTATAAAATCTGATTACGTCACTGATGAAATAGGACCTGAAAATCCATCAAAAGGATTATAAAAAATTCGAGGATATAAACTTCACAACACCATACCCATCTAAGAATCAATATGGTGAAGATGTGTGGAGAATTCCATTTTTTAATGATTATATCCCACAGGAAGGTGAAATTCTGGAAATACATGAAACACATTTGTAGATATTAAAGATCACATCCTTGATAGAATGAATAATGATTTTTTGTCGTTATTACCCTCGTTAAGATCGGCTTTCTTACACAAGCTGAGTTTACTAGTGTAGTCGCCGCGGGTAATAAAATCATCGATGACATGGAAATATTTATTCGAGGATTACTAATCTCTTCACTGATGAAAATAGCCCAATTTCAAGAACTAGCTCAGCTCAAGATTATAAAAAAAATATAAATGAAAATCCAAATTATAAATTACCCAGGAATAAGGTTT
>JAEAOA010000678.1:0-7500 GCA_016746295.1 Potamilus streckersoni
AGGCTACGGAACACAGATTTCACTTCCGGATCATCACCATGACCTTATTACTCAATGTGCACTATCGCCGAAATACACACAGACAACCACACCATAAGCTCACATTTTAAAGAATAAACAATTGCTTACTAAGAATGCCAAAATCTAACTATAGTATCACCACCAAATTCAGACAGGAAAAAGTGATCTAAAAATAGACTGGGACTACATTCGTGGGTACTGAACCGGATTTTATTAATTGTGTACTGATGCCATATGTGTATGCTGTTGGGCAATCAAATAAATGTACGTGAATGTGCATACTGATGGCCAATCAACTAAATGTACGTATATGTGCATGCTGATGGCCAATCAACTAAATATATGTATATGTGCATGCTAATGGCTAATCAACTAAATGTACGTTATGTGCATACTGATGGCCAATCAACTAAATATACGTATATGTGCATAATAATGGCCAATCAACTAAATGAACGTATATGTGCATGCTGATGGCCAATCAACTAAATGTACGTGTATATACTTGCTAATGGCCAATCAACTAAATGTACGTGTATGTGCATGCTGATGGCCAATCAACTAAATGTACGTGTATATACTTGCTAATGGCCAATCAACTAAATGTACGTGTATGTGCATGCTGATGGCCAGTCAGCTAAATGTACGTATATGTGTATGCTGATGGCCAATCAACTAAATGTACGTATATGTTCATGCTGATGGCCAATCAACTAAATGTACGTATATGTGCATGTTAATGGCCAATCAACTAAATGCATGTGTATATGCTTGCTAAAGGCCCTTCCGCTGACTACAAAAAAAGATCTATCATTGATCCATTCATATTAATTATATTTACCAACATTCAGCTGATATAACTAATATATAAGAGATCCATATTTTCATACCTTGTGTAATTCATATCACCCTACTATCCAGCAATATAAACCTAACATTGTCTTTGCAAATGGAATGCTTGGCATCAAAGAACGCTCATTCTAATAGATTTCCCAGAGGAGCTAGAACACAACACGCCATATTATTCTTCCATCGTGCTTTAGTTATTTTTATTTTACAGTTGAATACAAATTTTATCATGTGTCAGCTCGAAGGATATGCGGAAGAAACTTTACTGATTTAAATTACCCTTGAGGTGATCAAATTTACTAAACATTCATCAGAAGTGGCATGCTTTATCTTTAACTGTTTATCACTGCAGACGTTTGCACTGCAGTTGTAGCATCATCTAATCTCTCATACAACAGTATTTATTTTCTTATATGTTATATTTTCACACAGTATAAATAATAAAACTATTTTTGAAAATTGTGAACAGCTCAGTAGAAGTTTTATTATTGTTGTTATTGTTATGCAGTCTAGAAAAAAGTGCTATCTTATATGGTTTCATCAAACTCGGTAGTCAGGAAAAATAAAACTAATATAATTTATCTTTCCGTCTGTGATGTGATGTGATTATGATTTAAACGTAGCTTTAACAATATTTCAGTCATATCGCTATGATGTCTGCAGTGTGGCAGTTTATAATCATGTCTAACACTTGGGGCATTATGCGCAGACATGTAGCATGATGTCCCACCCAGTCACATTATCCTGACACCAGGCCCACCAGTTCTAACACTAACCTCATAATGTTGAGCGCCAAGCGAGGAAGCTGTTAGTACCAATTTTGTAAGTCTTTGGTATGACTCGACCGGGGATCGAACCTACGACCTCCCGTATCCGACGCGGACGCTCTAACCACTAGGCCACCGGACCGGTTCTTTACCGTCTGTACTTACTTATAAAAGACGAGTCCAACAGCAGACTGCACAGAACCAGATATGACGTCGCAGAATACGCCAGCAGATCTGGATCTGTGCATTTTGTTGTGTCTAATCGATAGAACAAAGAATATAGACCCTGATTTGCATGCACATTATACAGTGGATATATATATATATATATATATATATATATATATATATATATATTTAAAATATATATATATATATATATATATATATATATATATATATATATATATATATATATATATAGAGAGAGAGAGAGAGAGAGAGAGAGAGAGAGAGAGAGAGAGAGAGAGAGAGAGAGAGAGAGAAAGAGAGAGAGAGAGAGGATAATACTCCGTATTTATAGAGACCAACCGATAGTTATAACGTCAATGTACGCTAATTATATAGTATATGTGATATCTATCGGTGGGATGGGGTAAGTAATATGTGTGTTTGACAAGTAATCTTAAGTTTAACCTAAACACATTAATTCTAACATGACTGATGGTACCTGAATATTAAAGACGTCTTGTATTCTGCTCTGATATGCTCACGTATGGGCACATCGACATTTAAATCGTCTTATATGCTGTATTAATATTTTGACGAATGGGCCCCTCGACATTAAAGACGTATTATGTTATGTACTTTTATTTGGTGTATCGGCACCTCGACATTCAAAACGCCTTATATGCTGTATTGATATTTTGAATTATGGACACCTCGACATTAAAAACGTTTTGTATTACGTACTGTTATTTTGACGTATGGGCACCTCGACAATAAAAACTTATTGCATTTTGTACTGGAATTTTTACTATGGACATCTTAACATTAAGGATGTATTGTATTATGCATTAATAATTGATTTTTGGACACTTCGGGATTAAAATGATTTGAATCCTCTACTGATATGTTGACGTATGTGCACCTCGATATTAAAAATGTCTTGCATTATATATTGATGAAGAATTTTATTACTATGATTGTGTTACAAACTGGACGAGATGGAAGATGCTGATAAAAAGTAATATATTAATAGAAGTAGACTGTTTTTATGTTTCTATCGCATCTGCAACCTGAAAATATTTGATTTCCAGCACTGAACATTGCACACCATTTACAGTTTAAGAAGATTCGACATCCTTTCATCTCTACTGTTAAAGTTTTCTATAATACAAGAATCCTTGTACTTTTTCATGTATATAGTTCCTTGACTTTAGATTATTTCCATGTTAGGTGTGCTTAAGAAATGGATACTAATTGAAAACGAGCCAAAGCGACTTATCACATGGTAAAAAAAAATAACCATGGATATAATGATTACAAGGCGAAAGGACATAGAGTATAAAGACATACATATAAACATGATGTTCATAGAATGGGCATACATATATAAAGAACAATATTCATGAAATCGGCAAAGATATAAAGCATAATATTCATGATAAAATGTAATATTCATGAAATGGGCACATATATAAAGTATATAATTTATGGAATGGGAAAGATATGAATCATAATGTTTATGGAATGGCTACAGATGTAACGTATAATGTTTATGTAATGGCCAAAATTGGACACATTTAACGTATATTATTCATGGAATTGTCACAGATATAAAGTATAATGTTCATGAAATTTGGAACAGGCTGACCGAATTTTGGTTACTTATGAGATTTATGACTGAGGAACTCATAAGCACAGAAACTGTAATTGTATTAGATAGATGAAGATGGAAATTGTTATTCAACATTAGGAATCGTTTTTGAGGCAGAAAAATCAACATTTTAAGCTAGAACTTTGGAGTAGATTAAATGGTAATGACTTTCAATAATGTACTACAAACATAGAATGATATTTTTATTAAAAATGATAAAGACATGACTCTATGATACATGACTATGATTCATGACTCTTAGATACATGACTCTAGGATACATGACTCTTAGATACATGACTCTAGGATACATGACTTTAGGATACAAAGGGCTTTCCGCCAATTGTCCAGAGTGTAAGTAATAGACAACTGAAAAAGCCTCTAAAAAGTTTTACAGTCGGTACAGGTCAAATGCAGCTCATTAAGGCGCTCCATAATCACAACTAATAGATTTGCTTAATCAGCAATTGTCTTCACTTTAAGATGTTATTTCTTCGGTATGTATTTGGTAATTACTAGTATATAACAATCGAGCTTAAAGTTAAAAGTTTTTTATCTGCACATCCACCCCCACTTTATTAATACTAACATCTTCAGATTGCACTTTGTTCACTGAATAATTTGCATGTAAACAGCTACATGTGTCTGATGCAATCGCTATATTATGACAATACTATATATATATATATATATATATATATATATATATATATATATATATATATATATATATATATATATATATATATATATATATATATATATATATATATATATATATATATATATATATAAATTTATATTAATATTTCATTATCGTGTGTCAATGTTTGCAACAGTATGCCTTCATAATTCAAGTAATCCAACCTATAAATTAAATAGCATTGTTAATGAGGAGAGGGCTTGATATATGTTTACGCTTGTTGATCAGTTCTCTATATCTCTTATTCATTTTTTATGGTACTTTCCATGATGACTTCTGTAAATAAATACTGTTTAAACCAAAATGCGGTTGCAGGAATTTCAACCTTGGCTGAATAGGTATGAAATTATTTGAATGCTCTTTTTTGGTATTTGAGGAGGGGTAATCTTTTTCAGTAAATATGCTTAATTATTGCCGTTACTTTTAAATGTGAGAATTTGAAAGACAAGTAAAATACTGCAAGGTCCTTAACCAGTTAGAGGTTGTTGTTTTTGTATGTTTTTCCCAATATTATCATATATGCTATATAATATACAGATTCACACATAAGGCTATATTATACACAATATTATTATAAGTAATAGTCTCGATGATTGGCGCACAGATTTTTAGGTGTCAGGGAATACAACAATCTTCACACGATCGTGATTCCCCGTCTTGTGTGATTCGGTAATAATACATGATGTATTGCAATTCTTCAAGGAATATAAAAATATCTGTTTGCACGAGGATGAATAAATCTTCATATCTCCACCTAACAAGAGCAATAAATATACATTATCGCATACTTAGACTACAACATTAGTTCTGACAGAAAATGTCTTGGTCTAGATGTAATTATTTTTCCAGAAAGAAAGTGTGGGTCAGAGTGCCATAAAACAGAGCATAAAATAAATTATTGATTGTCACACCATCATAGCCCACTTGCAGGAACTATGTGAACAAATTTGACTAAATGACGTTCTGTGTATATATAACATGGCAAGTTTAAACGTTCATGTATGTATATCAATTTCAGAAGGTAAATCTAGAATACGGAAAAGGGTGACGAAGATGATAGAGACTCGCAGGATCTCAAAGAAAATGTATACTAATAAAATATAAAATGTATCTTTTAGTTCCTGCAATCATTAGAAAAGTATTACTTGTTACTCATTTAGTAGTGTATTAATATTACCCATTTGAAACAAAGAAAGCAGATAAAACAGCTCATTCAGTGTATGTCATGCAGCATAACCGGTAGATACAATAACTAAAAAATACTCCTAACATTGAAACATTTTATTACTATTTATTTATACAGATTTAGTAGATACGAAATGAAAAATATGTAAATGCGTACGAATTTGGAATATGTTGACGCAAATGCTGAAATTGTAGATAGAGAAAATCACATTAAATCTGCAACGTTCATGGAGACAATATTGTATAGTCGGTACCAGTTTTTACGTAAGATCGGTCTCATTTTAATAGAAATTTGTAAAAAAAAAAATGTATTTGTCATTACACAGACTCCATTATTTGCATGGCTTTAACTCTATATATCGTTAAAGAAGTTACGAAACTACAGATAATAGGAATAATAGAAACAAAAGAGAGTTAATCAGAAAAAATTAAATGAAAAGTAAAAAGTCATAAAGGAAAATCAAATCGGCAACAGATCGCCGATCGAAATCATTTTCGCCACCTGCTAGTACGCAGAAACACATACAAATGCTCTTCTTATCCAGAATAATTGGACAAAGACATTTATTGGAAATTATTCTGAATTCTAAAGCCGGAATATTATTCTTGATTCATAAAATTCAGCAAAGAACTGTTGACACAACTGCACAAATCATGATATAGAAGACGCCATCATCTTCCATCTTGGAACTTCATCGGGATTCAAACTTTGATTTATTTAGAACTTTTTAGTGATATGACTTATATTATTTTTTCCAGGATTAACTTTTGGATTGGATATTAATCAGAAAGCGTGTGATGGAAAATGGTGTGTGTGTGTGTGTGTTTGTTAGTTTGTTTGTGTGTGTGTGTGTTTTAATTGCAATTAAAAACGTACCGACAATCTATTTTGCCATGTTAATTTCCCGTTTGTATCATACTTATTTTTGTCCCCATAATGCCATTCCAATCTCAAACTTATGCATAACTTCAATATATGACTTCACGTTTCAATTATCCTCCAAAAGAGTTGTTTCCAGGTAAACAAATGGCAAAACGTTTATTTCAGTACGTCCCCCAATCGTCATATTAATGTTGAACCATTGGGCAATTTTAGCATAGGATTTCCACTGTGTACACATAAATAGAGGTCAAGAATGTTACTATTTATTCTTAATGTTAAACCTATGGACGAATTCGTCCCCATACTGTAACACCAATTTAAACTTATGGCATTATATCAATTTTAGTGCGTTTGCAATATCTACTTCTAATCTCTTTCACCAGAGGAAACTGAATTACCACGTCAATTTCTATCCATTTATAGGACTTTTGGAATTATCTTTTCCAAGCATGTGTCGGCAATGATATTGATCAATCAGATATCTGATCTAGCGAATGTTGTGCAACCAATTTAGACATATGCGGAGCATTATCCTAAAACGTTTAGAGAGTGATAATAAAAAACCTGAATGTCTTTTGTAAAGAAGAGCGTAAACATAACTAGAAGAACTATTGCAATAAGACAATTGAAATTATCAACTTTATTGACTGAAAAGAGCACAGCTAAAACTTATTACTACATCATATTTTAGCTGCCATAATATTGGTGTATGAATAAATTATTCTAAGTTACTAACAATACAAAATCATGCTAAATGTCATACGACAATGATAATTGTTCCTAATCAAACACGAATATTATTATAGTCATATCACTCGTAAACAGTTCTTGGATAATACTTTATATATGGAATGAATTATAGTTTATAAAGTGTCAGCCGTTTTAAAATCCTAGGATGGGCATATAAATATAAAGAACAATATTCATGAAATCGGCAAGGATATAAAGCATAATAAATCTTTTAAAATCCTTTCCTGTTTCATTTCTTTGTAAAAAAAAAAAAAACAAAACAAAACAAAACCACCCAATAAATAAATGTTTTATACCATTTTTATAAAATCTGATAGTTGAACTTCAGGATATTTTTTATATGGCAAACTAGTAAGGAGCGAGGAGAAATAATAATTTACTTCGTGCACTTTGCTAAATAACCCCGGTCTTTTAAAATTATAGACTCAAAGCAGTTCTACCTAAGGGATACTGTGTTTCTCAATATCGCATATCATTATGTCTTCGGAAAAAGTAATATTAAAATCAGAAAATTTTCGCAGAA